>MBPM02000123.1:0-149551 GCA_001695595.3 Plasmopara viticola | reverse complement strand
GCGTTTCCCTTCACGCCTACCAGCGCGCACACAAGCTTCACCATGTTCCAATTGCTTTTTGCGAGTGAGGGATGTTCTCTCTATCCATATTTCAGCCAATCAAATGTGCAACCCAAAGTTGGGTTTTTGACGTCACCCATCTGGGTGATTGAACAACTGTAGATACAAAATATATTCATTTATATAGACACAAAAATCATGGATATTACATATCTATCCGATACCGATGATACTGGTTATGTTGAAGATGCCGAACAACAGGAACCGGTAGATACCGAAATACCGAGTGATTTATATGAGTACTCGAAAATAGAAAAGCATTCAGCATCTGACATAATACAGCTCTGTAAAGAAATTGATTTAATTAGTGCAAGTATCAACAAGTGTCAGTTTATAAAGGAAAAGCACACTAATGCGGGAAAAACGTATTTTGTCGTATCCGTCATAATATTTGAACACAACTCCATCAACTTTATCATTTCGGATGTTCTCAATGATCGCTTTACGCAACATACGATTATGTCCAGTATCAATGCACCATTGTTTGTATCTGGCATTCAGTATTGTTAGTGGAATTTCGAGATAATCTCCTTTGCTAACAAATCCATCTTTGAGTAAACCTTCTCTATCTTTTGTGAAGATCTCTTCTTTGAAGTATTTTGAAATGGATGATTCAACCTTTTTTTGAGCCAATTCAGAACGCAAAAACTCCAATTCTTTCATTATCACATCGATTCTATCATCTTTTGGAGCAACTTCATCCACTTCAGGTCCTCTGTATCGTCTGATTCTATTCATAATGACTCTATATTAACGAAGTGAAACTTCTGTATTCAAATCGTAAAAATGTCTCAATAAATCAGGTCGATTGTGTTGTTTGCTATACAGATACAACAGACTCCATAAACCACAATAATTATCATAGGTCCCTTGAAACTGTTTATTATTACATTCCATATCACCCAGAATTCTTGGAGGCCCTAAACCCATCGAATCAAAGTATTCATTGTTGCACACACAAACCCAATGGCCTACACCTGAGTCTAATCGAAGTAATATAATATAGCTTCCATTCCCTAGGGGGCCTCTGATTTTTCTAAAATCTATTATCCCATCAACATGAACATTCAGCTGATTTGCGAGCTCTTGTAGTTCATTAGCCGTCGATTCACCCAATTTATTTAATTTAAAAATCATTATGTAATGCTTATATATAGCTAATCATAATATAACAGGCATTAACCTTCAATTTTAATAATGAGTGATAGCACCCAATTAGCAGATTCGTTTTTATTCGATTCAACAACTAATCCGGATCCAGTTGTCAGTGTCAGCAAAGACAAGCGTGTTGTAAATGTCGTTGATGACAACAACGGTTCGTATCAATCGGGAACTGTCATCATTAATGCGACTTCACAACTAAATGGTCTACTGGTATGGCAGTCTTCGAGATGCATATGTAGTCGTTCCTTATGTAGTAACGGTTAAAAATACGTCTGCCTCAGCTCTTAATGGTACTCTAAATCGTTTTGCGGTAGGATTAAAGGCTGGTGTATGGAACATTTTAGATAAATTAGCGGTTGAAATCAACGGTAAAAGTGTCATTACCAGCAATGACTATAAAAATTATTGGAACAATTTACGTGCTCAAACTGAATGGTGTGATGATGATTTATTGAAGAACGGTGCAGACTGCTATCTTGCTCCAGATGATGTAGTTAGTCTAAATTTCCCACAAAGTAGTAGCAATCCTACCGCTTCAACACAAGGAGATGGTTTTGTGAATAATTCAGTTAATGCTGCCACAACTGTAGCTACTGGTTTAATTCCAGAAACAACTCCAGCTCTTAATAACGGACTAATCCAGCGTCTAATTTGGAATCCACAACAAATTGGTACCTCTGATGCCACTGGAGCAACGATTACAGCAACAAACCCTCTTGGTTGGCCGACAACGCGAAGTGGTGCAATTCTTTCTAAAATTCAACAACAAGGTACTGGTGGATACGTAGCTGGCGTTACTACCGCAGGAGTGTTGCTGGTACGTGGTATTATATGCTAAAGCTTCGTTTAGTTGATCTCCATCCAATCTTTAAGGAATTGGATCTCAAATCAAATTAACGATGACGTTCAATACCGGCTTTGTTGATATCACAACTGCAACTGGTGATTTAATGAGCTTATCCTCTCTCTCCCTAAACGGTTGCTCGACGGTTCCAGTAATGGTATCAAGTGCGGCCCCAGGTAATCCAAATGCAGGGAAACTTACAACTGGCGGAGCTGGCTCACTTCGAGTAGCTTTCGGCGTTATGTCCAACAACATTACACAGATCTCTACTTCTGGTCAAATCTTCCCATTTACAACGACTCGTTTATATATCCCTTTCTACGATATCGCTAATCCAAGTCAAATTGTTGTTTAAACCTGTTAAGAAAGTCAATTACCTCGATTGCTACGCACAGTATTTCAAATCAAAAGCAGGTACTGGTCAACAAAACTCTCAGCAAAACGCTCCGTTTAGCTTTCAATTATCTTCAAGCTTAAAGAATATCAAATACATTGCTCTGATTCCATATAGTGAAACAAGCAGTGGTCATTTCGTAAGCGCAACGAATATTGAACAATTCCAATCCCCATTTGACAGTGCTCCATGGACTTGTCAGCCAGGAGCAAGCATTCGCAATTTCCAAGTAATGGTTGGCAATGAAAATGTATTCAACAAAACGCATGATTACTCATTTGAATCGTTCCAAGACGAAGTCAAGAAGCTCGGAGCTATTAATGGAGCGCTATCGCATGAGATTAGCAACGGATTATTTGATTCCTACAAATGGGATGTTGGTCAGCGTGTTCTAATTGCAGACTGCTCTCGATTAACGAATCCAGATGTGCCTCAATCTATCCTTGTCTCCGGCACCAATACTTGCAGTCAAGGAATGAATTGTCTAATTCTCGTTGTTTACGGTCGATCTATGTCTATTGATCGTTTAACCGGTGAAGTGGTTGAATATGAGTAGATTGGAGCGAGCTCCAGAATGGGCGCCCGTAGGGCCCAGGGACCTTCGGTCCTCCACCATTGGCTCGCGGAGTGAACTCCCTCGCCGTACGAACGAAGTTCGAAGGGTCTTTGCCCGCCGAACAAGTTCGCCTGTTTTCAGACCAGTCAGGCTATTGGTGTCCGTCAGCCGGCAAAAAAAATCAATTTTTTTGTTGACATCCGAACGAACCGCAATCGAAGATTGCTCGGCTACCTCCGGTAGCTACAGTTCGAAAGGTCTTTGACCGTCGAACAAGTTCGAGCGGTCGTCAGACCGGAATCTATTGAGCTTTACTCAAAATTATGCTTCAGCTCCATCTCAAGTTGCTTCACTTGATTGAGTAATTTTTTTATCATGCAGAAGTTTATCGCTGTAATTTTACTATAATCAATGTTCATCTGATATCCTTCTATGTCATCTTCATCCACTTTCTTCAAGTTTTCATTCGGTGTCATTGATAGTAAGTTTATGTATCCAGCTGCATACAATTCTTGACTGATGAAACCAATCTTTGGGATAGTTTCATCTGATCCTTTGTATCGATATTCATAGATACTTAGATCATAGAATTTATCGCAATAAACAGTGTCTAATTGTTTAATAATGTCTTTGCAACGACGATCAGATGTACAGTAGATTGAACTGCATTGAATTGGTCCACCAAATGTAGCTGCAACACTTACTGTTACTGGACCTAATTGAGATGTCGTATATGCTGTACTACTACCTTGTGCATATAATTAATTGTCCACCTACATTAAAAGTATTACTTACCGTTCCTGATACGCTTAACATAGCTGATGGAGAAGTAGTTCCAATTCCTAATCGACCATTTGTATCTAAAATCATCTTAGTTGAGTTATTGACTCCGAATCGCAAATCATTGTTAGTCAAATTGCCCATCCAAGTTGCATTAGTAGATGTTGTATTCGGTCCAGAGTTAATTTCAATACAAAAATCAATTGGCGATACATTATTTGATTGAAGGTCTAATACTTTCTGGTAGGAACCATCAACATAGTTTGCACTTCCAAAAGCAGTTACTGCAGCAGCAGCTATAGCATTAACTGCTAATGCTCCAGTTGATAACATTCTACATGTTTCTGATACATTGTTTGTAGCAGATTGTGTTAAAAATACTAGGTCACCAGCAGCTGCAGCAGTACGTTGAGATAAAATTACACCATGAGGCATACCATCTACATTACTATTTCTAAATGCAATCGCAGCTGAATTGTACTGTCCATTTGTATTTACTGTTGATAACATATTTAAGCCATAATTACTTGCATTAGTAGTGCCGGTAGGTTGGTGGGTAGCATCTGATGATGTAAAATTAACTTTACCAACATTCGTTAAATTTCTACTTGCATCTAATACTAATGCTTTTGAAGCTTCTGCTGTTCCTGGGCCCATAGTTAAATCTAAGTAGTTAAGCTCTGTTGCATTTGATGTAATTAATGTACCACCAAGCTTTAATCCAACAGTAGCTGCATTATGATTTAAAATATCAATATTACCAACAGTATCACATTGCAATCGTCTTGTATTGTTTGAATTTAAGAAGAAACTATGGTTTGTAAAAGAACCAATATCTTGAGCACCACCACTATTTTGAATGGTTAAGCGAAAGGTACTCGTTGAGGTTGTATTACTGATTGAAAGTGGAGTAGTGCCATTTGTAATTGTCAATGACGTAGGTAGCGTTAAATCTCCTGTAGATGTAATATTTGGTTGAGCTGCTGTTTGTAAAGTTCCTGTAATAGAAGTAGCGCTTAATGATGAGATACCAGAGACAGCGCCCGTTGAGCTAATTGTCATTCTTCCTGTATTACTTGTTTGAAAGACTAAATTGTTTGCTGTAGATGTTCCAAAATAAGCATCCCCATTGTTAAAATGAAACAGAGCACATGTTGAAGTCCCATTTATAGATCTAAACGATTGCCCATTAGCAGTTAAAGTAGCGGTTACTAATCCTGCCGTATTCAATGATGTTAAAGTTCCAATCGATGTAATATTTGGTTGTGCTGCTGTTTGAAGTGTCCCAGTAATTGATGTAGCCGTAAGAGTCGCTAACGTTCCAATCGATGTAATATTTGGCTGAGCAGCTGTTTGAAGTGTTCCAGTAATTGATGTAGCCGTAAGAGTCGCTAAAGTTCCAATCGATGTAATATTGGGCTGAGCGGCTGTTTGAAGTGTTCCATATAAAGTTGAAGCGGATATATTAGTAGCTGTCAATGTGTTATTAACAGCTACATTTCCATTCGTTAATACTGACATTTGCACAGATCCATTATTTGATGCAAAAGTCAATGGATGATTTGAAAACGTTTGAAGACAACATTGAGTTCCATCGAACCACTGCTGATAAATAACTGTTCCATCAGTGATTTGATACAATGAGTTTGTTAATGCTGTCGATCCGATAATATCTAATTGTTTAGCTGGAGATGTGTTATTAATGCCTACGAAACCAGTGGATCCTATCGTTATTTTTCTATTTCCATTTGTTCTCAAATGAAACTTATTCGCTGTTGTACTGCCAAATGTCTGATCTCCAGATACAGAATCAACAGAT
This sequence comes from Plasmopara viticola, assembly GCA_001695595.3. Classification (NCBI taxonomy): domain Eukaryota; phylum Oomycota; class Peronosporomycetes; order Peronosporales; family Peronosporaceae; genus Plasmopara; species Plasmopara viticola. The sequence continues at coordinate 143,934 of MBPM02000123.1, read as the reverse complement.
AATGAGCACGTGCTACTCGACAGGGAGTTATTACAAGTTATAGGGGTAGATCCACTAATATTGAGTGTTGATGAAATTGTTCCCAGTGATGTAATGTTAGGCTGTGCAGCTGTTTGAAGAGTTCCTGTTAATTGTGATGCTGAGAGATTATTAATGTTCGCGATGTCTCTGGTAGAGTCAACCGCAATCAATTTCCCAGCGGAAGCTGTTCCTGGTGTAATACCCGACAGCACACTCAAATCAATCATTGTTCCATTTTGATAGATATTTCCAGTGATGTACAAATCCGAAGTGTAATTCACCCCATTTCTTTTGTTATATCGCAAATCGCCAATACTAATAGTCAAGTAATCCAATGAGCCGATATAGTCTGATGGATTGTATAAGGATGGAATATAATTAGGTGGTAGCATTTTGTAAAACGATCCTTTATATAATATAACAGATAGATTTGTCATACAAGATGAGTTCAATTCCTGATTTTGGTGGAATGCTCCCAAAGGAGTTTAAGAAGAAATCGTTCGGAGAAAATGAAAAGCTTGGTATTCAAAAGCTTTTTCGTTTAATAGTATTAGGTCCCAGCTTCTCTGGTAAATCAAATCTAGCTTTTCATATACTTAAAGAGTCTCCACACGTCTATAGTCACCTTCACGTCATAGCACGCAATCCTGACCAAGAGTTATACGATTACATCAAAGAAAAATTACAAGGTTTTGTAACTTTCTATGATCCGGATGCTCCTCCAAGTGTTGACGCCATCAAAGAGATTCCAAATGCTTTACAGCTTGTTATTATTGATGATTATTCCAACGATAAGAAGCTTCAGAGAGATTTGTTTAGTCATTTATTTACTCGAGGAAGACACAAAGGACTTTCAACAATCTTCATAGCTCATAGTTATTTTGCTACTGACAAGATGATTAGATTGAATTCTGAATACATCGCTATTCTAAAAGCAAATTCAAAACGCGATCTACAGCTAATTTTGAAAGATTTCAATCTACCTGGAGTAAGTGAAGATGATATCTACAGGTATTACAAACAAGCAACATCTGAAAAGGGACAGATGTTGTTTATAGACTCTGTTAAGCAACAGATCCGGAAGAATTTTTATGGTGAAGCTTTTAATTAATTTCTCTTATCGAATATAACCGTAAACAAAGTTTACTCGGCAACCTACAGATCGAATATTAGAACGATGACGAGCACTATCATTTTTAATCGGAATAACATTGTTTCGAATGGCTTGAACAATACATTTAGATTCAACTTTACTGGATCAAGCGTGAATTTCAAAAATCAAGAAATTGCCCTATCGAGCCTGCAGATTTACAACTCTCAATTCAACATTAATGGAAGTTTATACAGCAACAACACGTTCAGTGTATTAGTTCCAACAGCGGCGACTTATCAATCGGTTTCGATCACGCTTCCGAATGGGTACTATTCGTATGCAGATATATCAAACTACATCGAGTCTCAGTTAGTTAGTATCGGTGCATATTTGATTGATTTCAAGGTAATAACGTTGTGTATATCGCTATGAGAGAAAACGCAACGTACTATTCATGCGAAATCACTTGCTTAGCAACACCAACTTCTGTTCCTAGTGGATATTCACGTCCATCGACTGGATTATACTCATTAACCGGAACTGGATTACCGACCGCTACTAATACTCCTCGAATCACTGTTTCAAACAACGGATTTTCCAATGTGATTGGATTCAGTCCAGCAACGTACCCATCAAGCATTCAAACAACAAATCAAGTATTTTTGAGCAATATCTCTCCACAAGTTAATCCCGTCAGCAGTTATTTAATTCGTTCTAATCTTATTAACAATCGGGTTAGCACACCACCTGATATTCTGACTTCGTTTAGTCCTCAAGGGACATCAATCAATTGGTCAGTTGATCTCAATTCAGCCACCTGAATATCAGTGGCTCTCGATTAACGATGGAGCATACAGCAATATTACTCTGAGCATCGTCGATCAAGACTTTAATAATGTTAAATTTGAAGACTCCAATTCATTGATAATGCTATTAATTCGTGATAGAAAGGCTCCATAGGAGCCCAAGTTATTTTCAATAACTAAAACAATAATTGTAATATTATATAGAGCTGAGCTTAGAGAAACTTGTTCGAAAAGGTCCGCGATTTTTCGAACTTCGTTTTAATAGACTCGATAATGTTTCCAAGTTTTTAATCTCTCCGCGATCGAAAAAATAAATTAAAGCAACTCGCTGAAGAGAACAGTGAGGAGCTTCAATTATCACGCATAAAGAATGATCGATACAAACTAACGCAATGGGCTACTGATCTGGATCAAACGATAGATACTTCGACGCTTCAACAATTGCTGAGGAAAGTAGCGCCTTCCATGACGACTACCGGAATTCAAGCATCTCCAACAATGACAACAATGGGAATACAAGCAACGCCTTCTATGACAACGACGGGAATACAAGCAACCCCATCAATGAGTGGGGGTGCAAGCAGTACCGACGATGACTACAATCGATAGTCAATATGATTTAGAGGACATTGGTAATGAAGAAGACTCCTTGAGTGATATTGACGACTCCCAGCGTACATACGACTTTGGAACTCAAGTTGAAGCTAATGATTTCAACTTTCAAAGGAATGCACGAGAAAAACTAATTGATCAATACACCATCAATCCAACTATTATCAAAAGAAAGGTCAATCCAATTCTAAATTCTGGCACTCCAGATAAAAACGTGTATATTGGAACAGACGGCAAACTATTCAATGTGAATAATGGTAAGTTAGCAAACAAGCCTCTAAATAAATATGATTGGGTTGCAACGTATGATTACATATTATTGTTGACATTGAGACAAAAGATACTGCTATTGGCTCGACACATCAGTTTGGATTCAACATAGAGTCTGGAGCATACGAAATGCTTCGTGATATTTTGATGAACAATTCCTTTCCAGAAGGTACTAGATTAACGATTTCATATAAGAAGGGAAGAAAAACAAACCCAATGGCCTACACCCGAGTCTAATCGAAGTAATATAATATAGCTTCCATTCCCTAGGGGCCTCTGATTTTTCTAAAATCTATTATCCCATCAACATGAACATTCAGCTGATTTGCGAGCTCTTGTAGTTCATTAGCCGTCGATTCACCCAATTTATTTAATTTAAAAATCATTATGTAATGCTTATATATAGCTAATCATAATATAACAGGCATTAACCTTCAATTTTAATAATGAGTGATAGCACCCAATTAGCAGATTCGTTTTTATTCGATTCAACAACTAATCCAGATCCAGTTGTCAGTGTCAGTAAAGACAAGCGTGTTGTAAATGTCGTTGATGACAACAACGGTTCGTATCAATCGGGAACTGTCATCATTAATGCGACTTCACAACTAAATGGGTCGACTGGCTATGGCAGTCTTCGAGATGCATATGTAGTCGTTCCTTATGTAGTAACGGTTAAAAATACGTCTGCCTCAGCTCTTAATGGTACTCTAAATCGTTTTGCGGTAGGATTAAAGGCTGGTGTATGGAACATTTTAGATAAATTAGCGGTTGAAATCAACGGTAAAAGTGTCATTACCAGCAATGACTATAAAAATTATTGGAACAATTTACGTGCTCAAACTGAATGGTGTGATGATGATTTATTGAAGAACGGTGCAGACTGCTATCTTGCTCCAGATGATGTAGTTAGTCTAAATTTCCCACAAAGTAGTAGCAATCCTACCGCTTCAACACAAGGAGATGGTTTTGTGAATAATTCAGTTAATGCTGCCACAACTGTAGCTACTGGTTTAATTCCAGAAACAACTCCAGCTCTTAATAACGGACTAATCCAGCGTCTAATTTGGAATCCACAACAAATTGGTACCTCTGATGCCACTGGAGCAACGATTACAGCAACAAACCCTCTTGGTTGGCCGACAACGCGAAGTGGTGCAATTCTTTTTAAAATTCAACAACAAGGTACTGGTGGATACGTAGCTGGCGTTACTACCGCAGGAGGTGTTGCTGGTACGTGGTATTATATGCTAAAGCTTCGTTTAGTTGATCTCCATCCAATCTTTAAGGAATTGGATCTTGTTGCGAACCCTCAAATCAAATTAACGATGACGTTCAATACCGGCTTTGTTGATATCACAACTGCAACTGGTGATTTAATGAGCTTATCCTCTCTCTCCCTAAACGGTTGCTCGACGGTTCCAGTAATGTATCAAGTGCGGCCCCAGGTAATCCAAATGCAGGGAAACTTACAACTGGCGGAGCTGGCTCACTTCGAGTAGCTTTCGGCGTTATGTCCAACAACATTACACAGATCTCTACTTCTGGTCAAATCTTCCCATTTACAACGACTCGTTTATATATCCCTTTCTACGATATCGCTAATCAAAGTCAAATTGTTGTTAAACCTGTTAAGAAAGTCAATTACCTCGATTGCTACGCACAGTATTTCAAATCAAAAGCAGGTACTGGTCAACAAAACTCTCAGCAAAACGCTCCGTTTAGCTTTCAATTATCTTCAAGCTTAAAGAATATCAAATACATTGCTCTGATTCCATATAGTGAAACAAGCAGTGGTCATTTCGTAAGCGCAACGAATATTGAACAATTCCAATCCCCATTTGACAGTGCTCCATGGACTTGTCAGCCAGGAGCAAGCATTCGCAATTTCCAAGTAATGGTTGGCAATGAAAATGTATTCAACAAAACGCATGATTACTCATTTGAATCGTTCCAAGACGAAGTCAAGAAGCTCGGAGCTATTAATGGAGCGCTATCGCATGAGATTAGCAACGGATTATTTGATTCCTACAAATGGGATGTTGGTCAGCGTGTTCTAATTGCAGACTGCTCTCGATTAACGAATCCAGATGTGCCTCAATCTATCCTTGTCTCCGGCACCAATACTTGCAGTCAAGGAATGAATTGTCTAATTCTCGTTGTTTACGGTCGATCTATGTCTATTGATCGTTTAACCGGTGAAGTGGTTGAATATGAGTAGATTGGAGCGAGCTCCAGAATGGGCGCCCGTAGGGCCCCAGGGGACCTTCGGTCCTCCACCATTGGCTCGCGGAGTGAACTCCCTCGCCGTACGAACGAAGTTCGAAGGGTCTTTGCCCGCCGAACAAGTTCGCCTGGTTTCAGACCAGTCAGGCTATTGGTGTCCGTCAGCCGGCAAAAAAAATCAATTTTTTGTTGACATCCGAACGAACCGCAATCGAAGATTGCTCGGCTACCTCCGGTAGCTACAGTTCGAAAGGTCTTTGACCGTCGAACAAGTTCGAGCGGTCGTCAGACCGGAATCTATTGAGCTTTACTCAAAATTATGCTTCAGCTCCATCTCAAGTTGCTTCACTTGATTGAGTAATTTTTTTATCATGCAGAAGTTTATCGCTGTAATTTTACTATAATCAATGTTCATCTGATATCCTTCTATGTCATCTTCATCCACTTTCTTCAAGTTTTCATTCGGTGTCATTGATAGTAAGTTTATGTATCCAGCTGCATACAATTCTTGACTGATGAAACCAATCTTTGGATAGTTTCATCTGATCCTTTGTATCGATATTCATAGATACTTAGATCATAGAATTTATCGCAATAAACAGTGTCTAATTGTTTAATAATGTCTTTGCAACGACGATCAGATGTACAGTAGATTGAACTGCATTGAATTGGTCCACCAAATGTAGCTGCAACACTTACTGTTACTGGACCTAATTGAGATGTCGTATATGCTGTACTACTACCTTGTGCATATAATTGTCCACCTACATTAAAAGTATTACTTACCGTTCCTGATACGCTTAACATAGCTGATGGAGAAGTAGTTCCAATTCCTAATCGACCATTTGTATCTAAAATCATCTTAGTTGAGTTATTGACTCCGAATCGCAAATCATTGTTAGTCAAATTGCCCATCCAAGTTGCATTAGTAGATGTTGTATTCGGTCCAGAGTTAATTTCAATACAAAAATCAATTGGCGATACATTATTTGATTGAAGGTCTAATACTTTCTGGTAGGAACCATCAACATAGTTTGCACTTCCAAAAGCAGTTACTGCAGCAGCAGCTATAGCATTAACTGCTAATGCTCCAGTTGATAACATTCTACATGTTTCTGATACATTGTTTGTAGCAGATTGTGTTAAAAATACTAGGTCACCAGCAGCTGCAGCAGTACGTTGAGATAAAATTACACCATGAGGCATACCATCTACATTACTATTTCTAAATGCAATCGCAGCTGAATTGTACTGTCCATTTGTATTTACTGTTGATAACATATTTAAGCCATAATTACTTGCATTAGTAGTGCCGGTAGGTTGGGTAGCATCTGATGATGTAAAATTAACTTTACCAACATTCGTTAAATTTCTACTTGCATCTAATACTAATGCTTTTGAAGCTTCTGCTGTTCCTGGGCCCATAGTTAAATCTAAGTAGTTAAGCTCTGTTGCATTTGATGTAATTAATGTACCACCAAGCTTTAATCCAACAGTAGCTGCATTATGATTTAAAATATCAATATTACCAACAGTATCACATTGCAATCGTCTTGTATTGTTTGAATTTAAGAAGAAACTATGGTTTGTAAAAGAACCAATATCTTGAGCACCACCACTATTTTGAATGGTTAAGCGAAAGGTACTCGTTGAGGTTGTATTACTGATTGAAAGTGGAGTAGTGCCATTTGTAATTGTCAATGACGTAGGTAGCGTTAAATCTCCTGTAGATGTAATATTTGGTTGAGCTGCTGTTTGTAAAGTTCCTGTAATAGAAGTAGCGCTTAATGATGAGATACCAGAGACAGCGCCCGTTGAGCTAATTGTCATTCTTCCTGTATTACTTGTTTGAAAGACTAAATTGTTTGCTGTAGATGTTCCAAAATAAGCATCCCCATTGTTAAAATGAAACAGAGCACATGTTGAAGTCCCATTTATAGATCTAAACGATTGCCCATTAGCAGTTAAAGTAGCGGTTACTAATCCTGCCGTATTCAATGATGTTAAAGTTCCAATCGATGTAATATTTGGTTGTGCTGCTGTTTGAAGTGTCCCAGTAATTGATGTAGCCGTAAGAGTCGCTAACGTTCCAATCGATGTAATATTTGGCTGAGCAGCTGTTTGAAGTGTTCCAGTAATTGATGTAGCCGTAAGAGTCGCTAAAGTTCCAATCGATGTAATATTGGGCTGAGCGGCTGTTTGAAGTGTTCCATATAAAGTTGAAGCGGATATATTAGTAGCTGTCAATGTGTTATTAACAGCTACATTTCCATTCGTTAATACTGACATTTGCACAGATCCATTATTTGATGCAAAAGTCAATGGATGATTTGAAAACGTTTGAAGACAACATTGAGTTCCATCGAACCACTGCTGATAAATAACTGTTCCATCAGTGATTTGATACAATGAGTTTGTTAATGCTGTCGATCCGATAATATCTAATTGTTTAGCTGGAGATGTGTTATTAATGCCTACGAAACCAGTGGATCCTATCGTTATTTTTCTATTTCCATTTGTTCTCAAATGAAACTTATTCGCTGTTGTACTGCCAAATGTCTGATCTCCAGATACAGAATCAACAGATAATGAGCACGTGCTACTCGACAGGGAGTTATTACAAGTTATAGGGGTAGATCCACTAATATTGAGTGTTGATGAAATTGTTCCCAGTGATGTAATGTTAGGCTGTGCAGCTGTTTGAAGAGTTCCTGTTAATTGTGATGCTGAGAGATTATTAATGTTCGCGATGTCTCTGGTAGAGTCAACCGCAATCAATTTCCCAGCGGAAGCTGTTCCTGGTGTAATACCCGACAGCACACTCAAATCAATCATTGTTCCATTTTGATAGATATTTCCAGTGATGTACAAATCCGAAGTGTAATTCACCCCATTTCTTTTGTTATATCGCAAATCGCCAATACTAATAGTCAAGTAATCCAATGAGCCGATATAGTCTGATGGATTGTATAAGGATGGAATATAATTAGGTGGTAGCATTTTGTAAAACGATCCTTTATATAATATAACAGATAGATTTGTCATACAAGATGAGTTCAATTCCTGATTTTGGTGGAATGCTCCCAAAGGAGTTTAAGAAGAAATCGTTCGGAGAAAATGAAAAGCTTGGTATTCAAAAGCTTTTTCGTTTAATAGTATTAGGTCCCAGCTTCTCTGGTAAATCAAATCTAGCTTTTCATATACTTAAAGAGTCTCCACACGTCTATAGTCACCTTCACGTCATAGCACGCAATCCTGACCAAGAGTTATACGATTACATCAAAGAAAAATTACAAGGTTTTGTAACTTTCTATGATCCGGATGCTCCTCCAAGTGTTGACGCCATCAAAGAGATTCCAAATGCTTTACAGCTTGTTATTATTGATGATTATTCCAACGATAAGAAGCTTCAGAGAGATTTGTTTAGTCATTTTTTTACTCGAGGAAGACACAAAGGACTTTCAACAATCTTCATAGCTCATAGTTATTTTGCTACTGACAAGATGATTAGATTGAATTCTGAATACATCGCTATTCTAAAAGCAAATTCAAAACGCGATCTACAGCTAATTTTGAAAGATTTCAATCTACCTGGAGTAAGTGAAGATGATATCTACAGGTATTACAAACAAGCAACATCTGAAAAGGGACAGATGTTGTTTATAGACTCTGTTAAGCAACAGATCCGGAAGAATTTTAAAGGTGAAGTTTTTAATTAATTTCTCTTATCGAATATAACCGTAAACAAAGTTTACTCGGCAACCTACAGATCGAATATTAGAACGATGACGAGCACTATCATTTTTAATCGGAATAACATTGTTTCGAATGGCTTGAACAATACATTTAGATTCAACTTTACTGGATCAAGCGTGAATTTCAAAAATCAAGAAATTGCCCTATCGAGCCTGCAGATTTACAACTCTCAATTCAACATTAATGGAAGTTTATACAGCAACAACACGTTCAGTGTATTAGTTCCAACAGCGGCGACTTATCAATCGGTTTCGATCACGCTTCCGAATGGGTACTATTCGTATGCAGATATATCAAACTACATCGAGTCTCAGTTAGTTAGTATCGGTGCATATTTGATTGATTTCAAGGTAATAACGTTGTGTATATCGCTATGAGAGAAAACGCAACGTACTATTCATGCGAAATCACTTGCTTAGCAACACCAACTTCTGTTCCTAGTGGATATTCACGTCCATCGACTGGGTTATACTCATTAACCGAAACTGGATTACCGACCGCTACTAATACTCCTCGAATCACTGTTTCAAACAACGGATTTCCCAATGTGATTGGATTCAGTCCAGCAACGTACCCATCAAGCATTCAAACAACAAATCAAGTATTTTTGAGCAATATCTCTCCACAAGTTAATCCCGTCAGCAGTTATTTAACTCGTTCTAATCTTATTAACAATCGGGTTAGCACACCACCTGATATTCTGACTTCGTTTAGTCCTCAAGGGACATCAATTGGTCAGTTGATCTCAATACAGCCACCTGAATATCAGTGGCTCTCGATTAACGATGGAGCATACAGCAATATTACTCTGAGCATCGTCGATCAAGACTTTAATAATGTTAAATTTGAAGACTCCAATTCATTGATAATGCTATTAATTCGTGATAGAAAGGCTCCATAGGAGCCCAAGTTATTTTCAATAACTAAAACAATAATTGTAATATTATATAGAGCTGAGCTTAGAGAAACTTGTTCGAAAAGGTCCGCGATTTTTCGAACTTCGTTTTAATAGACTCGATAATGTTTCCAAGTTTTAAATCTCTCCGCGATCGAAAAAATAAATTGAAGCAACTCGCTGAAGAGAACAGTGAGGAGCTTCAATTAGCACGCATAAAGAATGATCGATACAAACTAACGCAATGGGCTACTGATCTGGATCAAACGATAGATACTTCGACGCTTCAACAATTGCTAAGGAAAGTAGCGCCTTCCATGACGACTACCGGAATTCAAGCATCTCCAACAATGACAACAATGGGAATACAAGCAACGCCTTCTATGACAACGACGGGAATACAAGCAACCCCATCAATGAGTGGGGGTGCAAGCAGTACCGACGATGACTACAATCGATAGTCAATATGATTTAGAGGACATTGGTAATGAAGAAGACTCCTTGAGTGATATTGACGACTCCCAGCGTACATACGACTTTGGAACTCAAGTTGAAGCTAATGATTTCAACTTTCAAAGGAATGCACGAGAAAAACTAATTGATCAATACACCATCAATCCAACTATTATCAAAAGAAAGGTCAATCCAATTCTAAATTCTGGCACTCCAGATAAAAACGTGTATATTGGAACAGACGGCAAACTATTCAATGTGAATAATGGTAAGTTAGCAAACAAGCCTCTAAATAAATATGATTGGGTTGCAACGTATGATTACATATTGAATCTTATTGACATTGAGACAAAAGATACTGCTATTGGCTCGACACATCAGTTTGGATTCAACATAGAGTCTGGAGCATACGAAATGCTTCGTGATATTTTGATGAACAATTCCTTTCCAGAAGGTACTAGATTACCGATTCCATATAAGAAGGGAAGAAACCAACAAGGTGGCTATATTCCAGTAAATGGAGGTTATCGAGTGAAGTTAGTGGACGGAAACTTAAAAGTTTTTGATGGTGATCGAGTGAAAACCAACAGAGAAGTCTCATGGGAAGCGACACTTGATATGTACATCAAATTTTTGAAGCAAAATAACATCTCATTCAAGCAATCACCGATGTACGCGGAGGAGCATCGCTTTGCAAGCAATTTAACTACCGCGCTTCTCAAAAATAAAGGAAGGGCTGAAACGAAGCTTGGTCTCCGTGGCCGATCCTACGCATAACCTGGCGCCAACGCTTCCGCGCTCACATGCACTCAGTAGCAATACGACTTAAGAAAGCCAACAAAAGCACTGGGGAGGCGAACGAGGCCTTCCCGACGCCAAGATCGGGGGCACTTGTATGTGAATTATAAAGCTGGGGTGGACAGTAGAGCCCATCAGCTTAAATTCCAGATCGACCGCTCTGAGTCTTAGCGCGAGCTTTTCAAACTTTGTCGGTACGTCACTTTCTTACATAGAATGCGCCTATCTCGGCCGGCCGCTCGAATGCATAGCCTTTCATGTTCGTAGTATTTCAAACTTATAGCTTATACGGTGGTTAATACAATGATACCAGCTGCCGTATGGCCACTCGCCTTCACTATACCAAAAATTTCGAGCACGGAAACAGCTATCCAAAAGATTTTCTGGAAAACTCTGTAGACTCATATGAATTTTGGAATTTCGAAGATCAATTACATTATAAGACGCCTCGCAAATTTGATAAATGCGTCGTCGTTGTTTTGAGAAGGTCGACGGTGCATGCGTTTCCATGCATCTGAAAGGTGAGACGAGACGACGATATTCTTGCTCAAATTTCAAGCTTAACACTTCTAGCGGTGGGATTAGAGTATCTGGCCCATTTAAACATCTTTTATCTCCCTCTCTAGTGTAAATCCTAAAAACGTTCAGTTTATTTTTGACGATTATACTCGTATCCCGTAAACCATCGCCTACGTATATTTACCGATATACTAAGTCTGATGGCTGTTTCGTGAAAAATTTGAAACAGATTTCTCGAATTTTCCCTCTCACTTTCTCGACAGCCTCCGCGCTACAAAGGGCGGGTAATATTTTAAAGTGACTCGGCTCATCTTTTTAGCTTGTTAATACTGAACCGCATCGTTAAGTACAAGTTAACTTAATAAGGCTCACTGACCCATGTATGCACCGCGTTTGCAGATATAATGCAAAGTCCGATATGCATACGATTGGCCCGTTTTGTCTTATCAAATGTCTATGTATAGTCTACTGTGAATAATAGTAGGTAGATTTCTAAAAAAAAGGAAATAAGGCTTGTTAAAACGTAATGGTAAACTGCTGGTTGATACTCGACACCATTGAGTCAGAAGCCTATGGTATTGCAATATCGTATCCTCAAACAGACTTGCAGTTTCTACCAGTAATTCTATACTAATGACAACACTACTATGCCCGTGTAAGCAATAATCCAAAGACATATCCAGGGATAATGGGAGTCCAACAGTCCGTCGGTATATGTAGGCTATGATAAAAAGTCGATGTGGATTCGACCCTCGGGCAGATCTCACATGTCTTTGTATATATGTTCACCTGCTTGTATATACAACACCACTGAAGGCTAAAATTCTGTTTTCCGTTACTTTCTCCTAATCTTTGCGGCGTTGATCAAGCCAAGAAGTGATATACTTTCTCGAAGTTCACTCGCGTCCACATGGCTTTTTACAAAAAACGAGGTCTTTAGTCTCCTCTGCCGCAAATACACATTTGTCGATGTGAGTGTAACGATGAGAAGTCCTCATTACCTTGACAACGTGCCTGAAGAAGCTTGAATGAGCTATTACAAATTTGTAGTCTAATATACAATAAAATCACTTCTAAAAAATCGACTGACCTCCTTTACAGCGGATAAGAGTAGATGTATCGTCGAATTTTGTTCAGGCGAACGCTATAACGACTGTGTGTCCAACCGTTTTAGCGTCGCCAGGGCGTCGTATACGATCCATCACGGCAGTCGGCCACACGTACCGATCGCTTTGAAAGTATCCAACGCCCCCTTTTTGTTTTGATAACTAGGTCTAACGCACCGTTAAATGTACACTTGAACATGTCGTAAGCAACAGGTTTTTGGTGTTTTTTTTTAGTTTCAATGTACCACTCATCTTACTATAAGCATGGGCCAGTCGCCAATTTTTGCTTCTTTCATTCTCAGTCTTATTGATGAAGAATGTGCAAAAGCGTCTCGCTGCTCGCAATTGCCTTGTCACTTGATATTCGTTCTTGGGTGGAGGTCAGCTTCGTATTTCACCTCTCTTCTCGAATGGAATTTTGTTGGCAGGTCTTCGGACGTCACATACTATTTCTTCAATTAAAGATAAGCGACTTCCCCACAAAGGATTTTATTAATTCAGCAATTCAAAGAACAAATTCGGAATTTGGAAGTTATAACTAAGGTTTCCTTTTTGTGCTTATGGGTGCAACGCCCACTCCCCCGATCGTAAGTCAACGTTTTGATTTATTCATATCAAACACTTAAAGCAGCTCTTTCTAGTTTTGAAAACAACCACAAATTAAATCTTGTCGTAATAAAGTTTTTATACTAATACTTAGAATCATCTTTTTTTTCTTGGAGTAAGGCAGATAATGATCTGCAATTCCTACTTGTTTAAAGTAGAGAGCAAAGGTCAGAAAATTAAACATATATTTTCCCTCAAGGAATAGCTACGACAGCTCTGCTGTAACTTTCAAGACAAGCTCATCAATAAATAGGCCATTATAGGTCGGATCTTTGCTTTGAGAGCCCACGCATTTTTTCTCGAAGGAATTTTACCATAGTGGGTGGATTTGACTAGAAATCATACATGTACCATCGGGTGATGGACTTTATTGACAGCGTTGCCTCTGACCTGAAGCTTTCTTGTAGACCTGGCTGGTAAAGTGTTAGCCGAATATTCATCCAAGGCAAAAATGACTGGGATAGCGGTAAGAGTGCTCTTTTAATTCTTTATTGTTTCAGTGGCTCTCTTCCAGCAAGCTTCTGAAGGATTGCCGCCCGTAGCACGGGCGCAGGCTTAGCCCCTGACTCGTCCTTTGTCACAGGCATAGTAGTTGCAGGCGCAGCCTTTGATGCTGACATATTCGCTTAAATGTTATGCAGCTTTAGCCGCAACAAAATTTTTAGTGCAGAGGTATATTTAGCTGCTTTTGGAAGTTGGGATTTTTGGAAAGTCATAATTCCACCTCTGTGTAACCTTGTCATAAAAGATAGCACATGTGTTCAATTTAATTCTCATGTGAGCATGTCGACAACTCAAGCACTCGCAAAGGCTTCGAGATGGATAAAGCCATACTTCTTGTTTTTCAGACAAAACTTTGCACTGCTCGGACTACTTGCTGGCTTCTATGGCTCACAGAGACGGCTACAGTTGCAGTACTTGCAGCTGTCAGAGACTGGAGCGCGTAAGGAAAGTCGAGCTTTTAAATCAAGGTCTGTGCCTAAGGCTCAGTAGCATAGGCTTGGAAAGTCCCTATTGCAGCGCCCAATGTAGGTGTATTTAATGAAAGTAAAAGTATCCATCGTTGGAGAGAAGAGAAGACAAGGTCTTCATTTTCAAAGGTAAGATAGCGATCGCCAGTAAGGCAGACTTGAGCGAGGATACTTAGGTACTGTGGCGTTTGCTTACTATCTCTTGAAAGTCTCGACTTAATTTTGGCCGCTCACCCGAAAGATTTCTTGGGGATGGTTTGTGTCCTGGAAACGTATGAAGAAATGGTCGGAAGCAGTTCTTTTGTAAAGTTTAAATATACGAGCACTTTGGACTTGTGCCTGTAAGCAAGGAAGGCATGATTATTATGAACATGTTCTGAAAAGTGGGGACATCCATCGCTTGGGCGCCACTTACAGACAAGTCTAGGTGGCACTGTTCATTAGTGGTCAAAGGTAGACTCATCTCTCACTCAATCGAAAAAAGTTCAGGCCATTTTAATTCGATCTTTGAAAGTATACGGCCACAGGCATATTCTCTTCCCCCGGGTGCCGTGAAGTGGCAGGTCAATGCGGATTACAAGTTAAAGCGTAGTGGTGTTGACCCGTATTCAGTCCCAATAGACGTAAGCAAAGCAGCATCTGGTGCTTTGGCTGCGGTAATATAGGACACATCTACTGTGAAGGGACAGACGGAGTGAAGCAAAGGGACTCGAAGGGTCGCCGGTAAACGAGGCGTCCTCAGAATCAGAAATATGCTTGTCACCACTGGGAAGAACTTTATTCTCATGATGGGTGTGTGCTTGATACATTTAGCCCCTGTACTAGTCTCAATAAGTTATAATTATCCCATAGTCAGCCCCGGCGGATGATCAATCTGCACGCCAAAGTACGAGAGTATAAAAACCCATTTTGTGGCTCGATAGACTTCGTCGCGCCACAGTTTGTTGCGCACGGGCAAAGAGATCTCATCAACCAAAAGTTTATGACTAATACCTTATAAAGAGTACCAGCAATAAGTCCTTAACGTTTGACTGTCTCTAAACGTTCTGAGTCTAAACAAGGCCTAGCTGTAAAACTAAGATGTTTTGGCAGCACAAATCCAGTTTGACTGGCTCTAGACGTTTTGGGGCTAAACTAGACCTGGCTAGTATTTCGGCAGCATAGATTCATTTTTTGTCCTTGACATGAGCCAGGATAGCTTGATTATAGGACTGCCGTGGCTAGCCTTGAATGAATGGGCGGTGCACTATTATGTGTAACAGTCTTCCATATCTGCGCAACAAGGTTTTTGTGAGTCCCTGTTTTGCTCCCAGATCACCTGATAGAAATCCTAGGCATGTATAGGCTCAAAGTAAAAGTGAGAGGCATCAAAAGCACTGATATCTCAATCAAGATAGACGTGGCGATATCTTTCAATCTTTCTTATAACTTTTGCTAGCCCCGCTAGCTACTGGTGACGCTAAAATGTGAGTTTCTAGCTTCATAGGCAAGTGACTCAATGCCATTAACTGCGAATAACAAAGTTCTGCAAGCATGTAGCACAGGGTCGTAAGACACATTGAGAAACTTTCTTCACAAGTGAACGGCAAAGTATTACCAAAATTTCTTTAATAGAATAGAATGAGAATGCACTGCAAGTTTATGCCTGATTGTCGTAAACGACTTTGTGGCTGGCAAAGAAATCTTCTTCTAAGGCTTAACTTGACATTTCTAGTCACGGCATGTGTACTACTACTGAAGCACTGCCAAAGGTATTGGATCTACAATGCCGTATAAAGGACGAAGCTTCTGAGCCTTGGCTGAGCTTAGAGCCTGATATATTTCAGAGATAGTATGCCTGATGATAAATAAAGCTTTTAAAGATTCATGTACATTCTCTATTTTTGGACAGGCGAAGCGCACGCTACCTTAATGTGAGACCGGTTTCCATACAAAAAACAATTATCGAACTATGCTAAATAGTTGACTGAAGCAAAAATTTGCAAGACAAATGACACGATTGCTTTCTCCTAAAACAAGCATAAGATCATACAAGAGAATGAATGGGAAAGCTTGCATTTTTTCTCTATTAAACATTGTTAGAAACGAAAAGCCTACTACTCGAAAGATGTCTGATATTGACATCATTTTTTGATATTATGCTAGCAGTCACATCTTTCACAATCATAAAATGGCATGGATATCATACGCCATCAACCCTTTCAAAACGATTTCGGCACATATGTGGGGTAACCTTATAGGTAATACGATTCCTAGGACTCCAAATTTCACAAAGATCCAGTATATTTTTTCCAAAGCTGTTAGCTGATTTGCTTCCGCGCTCGGCCTCGTTGATGAGATGAGTAGGGAAGGTCACACGGCGGCTGCTTGTGCCCGTAGCTACCATCATAGAGGCTGAGGAACTGAGCACCCATTAACGTGTCAGTGATCCGACTCTGGAGATTGATACAGATAAAAGTTACTATTTGATGCTATTTTGGCAGCTCAAGATGCGCGCTGGTCGATCCGGCTGCAAGCCTCATGTGTACATTTAAATTCTCAGCAACTCGAGCTGCCGGATGCTGGATATAGGAACCGGCACTTTTGATGTGCAGCTACTTAATTAAATGTGTTTGAAGGTGTCTATCTCTATCTCAAGGGCAAGAGTCACCCGATGAAGCCTAGGCCTGACAACCGGTGAAGACTTATGAAAAAGGCTAAAGCGCGCACACACGATCCTACAGGAGCTACTGCTTTTCACGAAGAAGGCAAAGGCCAAGGTCGAGGCGGCCTTTTTCGGTGCTCCTTGACCACCTTGATGAGCGGCAACTTCGTTGCGGATAAGAGAGGTATTCTCATTTGCCTTATCAATTGGAATATGTATTCTCTTCACATGACTCGCAAAGACATTGGAAAAGTTTGGTCTGACTCTATTAAGGTCGTTGCGATCTAGAAGCAGAAGAAGTAGGCAGGTTGTATGTTAATCACAATCAATAGGCCGCACGTGTTAGTGCCCGTGGGTATCATTATACCGGGCGCTTGACTTCTAGGGGCTTGCGATGCCAAGTAATATCGTTTCGAAGCATCAAATATGGTGCTACGAGTACGCGCATAGCCAGTGTAAGGTAGTGCTGGAGCAATTACCATTTCATCTGAAAAAACGTTGATAGATGCCACGATAGAAGTGCCATTGAAGAGCCCTCGCAGCTCGCGAAGCCACTGGGCGTACTGCTCAACACAACGGTTTGTATTGTCCGAGTGGTACTTAAACAAAATACTTTATCCTTCATCGTCAGACCCAATACCCAGCCCTCTCTCGAAAGTGTGGCTTACGTCAGTACCCTGTGGATAGCAAACTACGTTGCCCCCCGCCCAATGCGCTTGCTAATGTAACCACTGAACCCACTCGAAAATTGTATTATATTTGACTTCGCCATTTTCGTCCCAGTCCGTCCAGTGTAAAAAAGCGTCTTGAATCATTATTTTCTTTGAAAACCATGCCTTTTATATTCAGAAAAGTTGCAGTCTTACATTAGTTTAATTGCCTCAGGGCAGCATCCCCAGGCGATAAAATTAATGAGACTCTGTTTAATTCAGCTGAGGCTACTTTGCAAATTTAGTGAGCAGAGAGCAAGGCGAGTATCTTCCAAAGCTGTAGATCACCGAGCGAAAGCGCATATCTTCCTCGTAGAAGCGCCTCCAGTCTTTTTTGCTATAGAGGCTCTTTGACAGCCAAGCTTTATGAGACCCGTTAGGTGTAGCCCTTGCAGACGCAGCCTTACTACAGGCGCAATCTTCAATGGTGCGATCTCAGGCACCTTAGTGGCACCCGTGGAAGCCGGAGCAACCTTTCCTAGTTTTGGCTTAGGTCATCAATCAAAACTGAGCCGATTGGCGTCCTCGACGGGGTCTTATCTGGTCGGCAGACCGTTGTTTCGAAAGTCAAGAGTGGCATAGAGCACCCATTTTTTTCCTGTTATGTCTTGGTTAGGAGGACTGAATGGGGCATTTTACGCTCTTGTGGTTCAAGCTGGCTTTCTGTGCACTGGGGTGGACAACGGTCACCTACTGAAATGAATAGATTGACTTAATGCATGTACTGAATTATAAAAAAAACGATCATGGCAAATTGTGTATAAAACCCACAAGTCGCTAAACTGCCCCTTAACACCGGGAGGAGGGACCAGTTGACTGTATTGGACAAGCGAGGCAAAGAAACACTTCATGGATTTGCTCCCATGCATGAGCTAAGGTGTGGGACGTCAATGCCATTACGCCGACACCATCATGTATGGCTAAGGTCTCGAGCGTCCAGTAAGTGAGCAAGCGATAGAAGAAGAAAAAAAAAAAAACTTGGTTGTGGAACATCGCCACGGAGGAGTACCGTAAACCATGACGTCTGTATCTCACGTTACAGTAGAAAATCATGTTTTTCATTCGCGGGTCGCGGTCCCACCGCCCGTAATCCGTAATTGGACAAAAAAAGCGGTCGCTCACTGGAAGCCACGGCGCCCGTATCACTTTCCGTTCTGCCACGCCAGCTGCCCCGTTGCCTCGTTGCCTTGTTGCCTTGTTGCCTTGTTGCCGTTCACGTCCATGTCGCGCGTCCAGTCCTCTGCATCGGAACTATCCGACGGCACGCTCGTGAAGGAAGTCGCGCCGTTTCTCAAGAGCTTGCGTCGGATGCTAGACGTTGAAAGTCCCCGCATCTTGCGCTGGACGCCGGACGGCCATGCGTTTGAGATCCACGACATGGGGGCCATGACGAGCTACATCTTGCCCAAGTACTTTAAACACTGCAAGTACGCGAGCTTCCAACGGCAACTCAATTACTTTCACTTTCGCAAGTGGACAAAGTCGCGGGCCGTCGTCTGCACGTTCTCGAATCAGTTTTTCCAGCGCGACCACCCGGCCTTGACGTGGCGCATTACCCGAAAGCGTGCCTTGTCGCCGACGAAAAGCGCGCTCAAGATGCCGCTCGAGCTGCTGGCGTTGGCGCCGCCCGACGGCCCGTGTGCCAAGCAGTGCCATCCCCGAGTGACCGTGGAGGTCGTGCGGCGCTTTAAAGGCCATCGCGCGGACGACGACGCGCCGTTGGCGTGGATTGACGTCCTGTACCCCGAGCTCGACCTCGATCTGCTCGAGATCGAGGCACCCGTGGCCATTGACCGCACCTTGTCTGCGTCGACGCTGCTCTCGCTTTAAGTTGCCTTAATTATTTAACGGCTGCACGGGGGCCCGATCCCGTTTTTATTCCTCTCGACTACTCCAGCCGGCCTCTTGCCACTTGGTACCCTACGTCTTGTAGCTAGGCGTCTCTTTGCATGTGTAATGTACAAAACACGGATACTTTTTTTCCATGGAGTTATAAACATCCATCGATTCTTTGGTCACAAGGATTGACGCCCTTCACAACAGATGATTGGCCCGTAGAGAAAAAAATAACCCAAGAGTTATTGTGCCCCTCTCGCTGACCGTCTATGGGCTCAAAGTACTTTTCGATCTTCCCACCTGGCTGTATATGTACCGGACCGGCTCTGACTTGTCATGTTTAGTCTCAGCTTTTTGCGCTTTGTCTCACAATCGTGTAGCCGCAAATCAACCTTTGCAGGCAAAGTAGGAAGACACTTGATCGTTTCCTTTTTTTGTTTTGAATTCATCATGTTGATTCTTGCAAGATGCTGACAATGGTATGCAAAATCCAAAGCTTTTTGGGCGGGCAAAAGCAAAAGCATAGCGAAGTGATGTAAGCTATAATAGAGTAACTTTTTTTAATCGTTGGAAAGCATAAACGAGCAGATAGTTTGTAAAAAGTACCACCGCGAACAGAATCGATGGGAGGATATTAAGTACAAACACCCCTACCCGCAGTGCCTTATCGGAGGCTAAGCAATATAGTACCATGATGGATGTATAAGGAAAAGACCAAAGATTAATCCAGGGCGCAAATTATCAGGCCATCCGCATCCTACTTAACACGCGGCCAGCTCACTTGCCGACTCAGTCGCCGCCATACTCAGAGGAAGGACGACCTCTAGTGTACCTATGAATCACATAAATCGTGGGCAACATTACGCCTGATTACGAGCGCAGCGGTGGGTACTTTCGGAGGAAAGAAAAAGCGGCTCTCCCGCTTTCGATGAGTCAGGGCTAGGCCCTTTTGCTTTCAGACTCAAGAATCCGGATTATGTAGTGCGTGCAAGGGAAGAGGGTTAGCTGACCTATTCCTCAGAGTCTCCTGATGGAGCTGATTGGCGAACACTGCAGAGGTGAGGAGGTTGCGTGAAAGCAATGAGCAAAATTTCAGACAAAATCAAGTGAGAAATTTGCTTGCTCTTTTGGTCTCAGCTGGATGGTCTCAGCTTGCTGCGTAATCAAGCAACGGCTTTTTTACAGTCTCGTGACATTGTACGGACAGATGGGCATAATACGTACGATTTGACGAAGGGTTAGGTCGCACATTACCGACATGGCTGCCACATTTCCGACTTCTAAAAAGGCGGAATTGGATAATATCGCACGTCAAAAACCCAACTTTGGGTTGCACATTTGATTGGCTGAAATATGGGTAGAGAGAACATCCCTCACTCGCAAAAAGCAATTGGAAACATGGTGACGCTGTATTGCGCGCTCGTCGGTGTGAAGGGGAACGCGTTCTCCATCGACATCGATGCGAGCAAGTCTGTGGACCACTTGAAGAAGGCCATCAAGACGGAGAAGGAGAACGATCTCAAGGCGATCGATGCGGACAAGCTGCAATTGTTCCTCGCCAGGAAGGGCGACAATACATGGCTCGATAGAAGCGGCGCAGAAGCTTTGACGCTCGATGAGAATGGACACCCGGAAGGGTTTGCACACATGGACGAGTTAAACTGGATTGTGGATTACTACGGCGAGGAATTTCAACCAAAACGAGGGGAAATCCACGTGTTGGTGGTGGTTCCGGAAGTTGATCAGGAGCAATGGGATGAGCAACGGGCACGCAAGAAGGCCAGATCATTGACTGTCATCGAGGTCGAGAGGATGGATTCAATTGCAGCCACCTTAGATATCGGCAGGTGGCAAATTGGTGGCATCGCACTCGACATTCGCCACGTCGAGCCGGATTTTCCCGCGTGGTTCTATGTTCGGAAGGAAACGCAGGACATCATCAAGATATTCAACGACCATATGGAAAAGAAGCTCAGCACTGTGTTTGTGGGGACACCTGGTGTTGGGAAGAGCATGATGGTCGTGTTGTTTGCATTCTACATGGCTTTGCTTCAACAGAAACGCGTCGTCTTGTTTCGGAAGCTGAAAAAGGAAGGATTCTCCTTGCTGTATCTGGATGGAAAGAACAAGCAATATTGGCGAAGTAACAAGGCGAGCTTGAGTGATCTTGATGAACTGCGTGGTCAAGATTTTGAATTGTGTCTGGACGGTCTCATGCACAAGGACATTGCCGAAAACTTTGCAACGCTGGCGTCGTTCCGAATGCTTGCAACGTCTGTCCAGTATCCAATGAAGAACGACGACGGTCCTGTACTGAGGCGTTGTCTAGTGCCCTTTTGGTCCAAGGTGGATTTGAAATCTGTTGGGGCGCATTTTCAATGGACGGAACACAATATCAAGGACAGGTACTACTACTCGGGTGGCAACTTGCGCGACTTCTTGTCGGAGAAGAACGTTGTCATAGATTCAATTGACCAGGCTATTGGTCTCGTTGATGCGCAAGTGACCGAACTTTTGAATACCCAGTATGCTCTTGGCTCGGAGAAACAAATTGATCGCTTACGGATGACGTCAGTTCGAGCGAGTGAGCAGGATCCCAAGAATTAAAGCAGCTCGGCGAAGTATACGATGACGAGGTCGTGGTTTTGTGTGATCACCTCCGAGTATGCGTTGAGGCAACTTGGCAAAATCGTGGCGCCATCCTACTATGAGGAGTTGTGGTCAAAAGGTCACATGCTTGGCGACGATGGGTTGATGGGAATTGCATTCGAGAATTACGTGCATGCGATGGCAAGAGACGGACAGAATCTCGAGTTGCAGGTGAGGACGTACGACCGAAGAAAAAAGAACCAGCATACATATGCTGCGTTGGAATTCGAAGCCAACGCGTATCTCTATGAAGGCACTGATGCAGCGGAATGCGAAGCAATCATGCAGCAACTTGCGGATGTCGACTATTGGTATCCCTGCACACGTTGTTTGGAGACTATCGACAGTGTTGCCAAGCTGAACATGGGTGGGGAACATAACGTGGTTGGCTTGATCCAAATAACGAAGTCCGACAATCATAAAATTGACTCAGTGGCACTTGACAAGTATGCGAAGATGTTTCCGGACGGTGCCAGATATATTGCGGTGGTGCCAGACAAGGAGACCAGTGATAAATTTCGACTTGCTCCAGCTGATCCTCCAACCCAAGTGCTGTTGTACGTTGCGTATGTCGCAACCTGGAGTCCGTGAAACCATGTGCTGCAGAATTAAGCTTTTCTCTGATAGCCTGTCTAAGCCGATAGTGTTGTGGTGGTAGCGATTTGCCTCCTATCCTCAGCTACTTGTTGAACAATGTATTGATTCCAAAAAGCTCGTTGGTTCTGATCACCTGTATGATCTAATAACCTGCTGAGTCGCGACAAGGAGTTGACCAATGTTACAGCACATGTATGGACCAAACTGACTTTCGAGGACATACGATCGATCGACAGCTGTGATGGAGGCAGTGAATCGAGGACGGTGGATCGACTGCGTCTGAGAAAACAGCTGTGGTTGAGAGCAGTGGATCAACGGTGCGAGGACGGTGGATCGACTGCGTATGTGAGAAACCGCTGTGGTTGAGGTCTGTTGATGAGACTATCATACCTTGAGATGGCATACCCATGGATAAGTATGTCATCTCCATGGATAAGAATGGAATACCTCGGGATGAGGAAACCATACCCAGGTATAAGAATGGAATACCTTGGGATAAGGAAACCATACCCAAGGATAGTACCCAACGATGAGAACATGGAGATTTCAGACAAAAAAAATAATTCGATTAATTTAATTCTACACCAAATTCGTTTGAGTTTTCTTTCAATGAGGGACATTAATTCTTGATGTATTCATTTTTACACATCCAATTGAAATATTGGGTATCGTTTTCAACAATCCACTTGACGGATTTGTTCTTATGTTTGCCCCACCGCATAATATAGCTATCATCTCCATCTTGGAACTTACCTTGTAAAAACCGTTTGATATCAGAGTCTTCTGTTTGCTGGTTGTATAACCATCGACAGTATGACGCATCTTGCTCATAGACTTCCTCAAGAGATTTTCCTTTATATTTTCCGAACTCTAAAATTACTGACATTTTTGATAAAGTGTATTAAATATGGGGTATGCTTATAGTATATTCGTAAATTTATATTAGAATTAAAAATATTAATTCAATATTTTAATTGTTTTCTAACCAGTTCTTATGTTTTGCTCTCTTCAAATGTTGTTTACCAGCACAATCACAACTAATTTTTTTATTTTGTTTATCTTATTTCATTTCAAACTACATCTTTGTCTGAAGAGGATATTATCGCTACTCTAAGTGCTTCAGGTTAATAGAAATGTTGATTTGTCTGTGAGGGTAATGATGGAAGGTTAAGAGGTGTGTTTTTTATATAGGGATGTGATTAATGCTTACGGGTAATTGGGTTGATGATTTGTCTGTGGGTTAAGGATGATGGGTTTAGAGGGTAGTTCTTATGTAGGATAGAGATTTAGCTGTGGGAGAAACATGAAGGTTAAAGCGGCAGTTTGGGCCGAAGGCACGAATGCCGCTTTAAGGTATATACTGAGGGGAAGAAGCGTTGCTCTCGACTGCTCTTATATGTGTCCCCAGAACTCCAGTGACATAGTCCCACGGGCTTTTGGCCTAATCAGAGCAAATTTTACACTTTTTCGTCGTCCGGGAGTTAAGGGGCAGTTTAGCGACTTGTGGGTTTTATACACAATTTGCCATGATCGTCTTTTTTATAATTCAGTACATGCATTAAGTCAATCTATTCATTTCGATAGGTGACCGTTGTCCACCCCAGTGCACAGAAAGCCAGCTTTAACCACAAGAGCGTAAAATGCCCCATTCAGTCCTCCTTACCAAGACATAACAGGAAAAAAATGGGTGCTCTATGCCACTCTTGACTTTCGAAACAACGGTCTGCCGACCAGAATAGACCCCGTCGAGGACGCCAATCGGCTCAGTTTTGATTGATGACCTAAGCCAAAACTAGGAAAGGTTGCTTCGGCTTCCACGGGTGCCACTTATGTGCCTGAGGTCGCACCATTGAAGATTGCGCCTGTAGTAAGGCTGCGTCTGCAAAGGCTACACCTAACGGGTCTCATAAAGCTTGGCTGTCAAAGAGCCTCTATAGCAAAAAAGACTGGAGGCGCTTCTACGAGTAAGATATGCGCTCTCGCTCGGTGATCTACAGCTTTGAAAGATACCCGCCTTGCTCTCTGCTGACTAAATTTGCAAAGTAGCCTCAGCTTAATGGAACTGTGTCTCATTAATTTCATCGCCTGGGGATGCTGCCCTGGGGCATTTAAACTAATGTAAGACTGCAACTTTTCTGATTATAAAAGGCATGGTTTTTAAAGAAAAAAATGATTCAAGACGCTTTTTTACACTGGACGGACTGGGACGAAAATGGCGAAGTCAAATATAATACAATTTTCGAGTGGGTTCAGTGGTTACATTAGCAAGCGCATTGGGCGGGGGGCAACGTAGTTTGCTATCCACAGGGTACTGACGTAAGTCACACTTTCGAGAGAGGGCTGGGTATTGGGTCTGACGATGAAGGATAAAGTATTTTGTTTAAGTACCACTCGGACAATACAAACCGTTGTGTTGAGCAGTACGCCCAGTGGCTTCGCGAGCTGCGAGGGCTCTTCAATGGCACTTCTATCGTGGCATCTATCAACGTTTTTTCAGATGAAATGGTAATTGCTCCAGCACTACCTTACACTGGCTATGCGCGTACTCGTAGCACCACATTTGATGCTTCGAAACGATATTACTTGGCATCGCAAGCCCCTAGAAGTCAAGCGCCCGGTATAATGATACCCACGGGCACTAACATGTGCGGCCTATTGATTGTGATTAACATACAACCTGCCTACTTCTTCTGCTTCTAGATCGCAACGACCTTAATAAAGTCAGACCAAACTTTTCCAATGTCTTTGCGAGTCATGTGAAGAGAATACATATTCCAATTGATAAGGCAAACGAGAATACCTCTCTTATCCGCAACGAAGTTGCCGCTCATCAAGGTGGTCAAGGAGCACCGAAAAAGGCCGCCTCGACCTTGGCCTTTGCCTTCTTCGTGAAAAGCAGTAGCTCCTGTAGGATCGTGTGTGCGCGCTTTAGCCTTTTTCATAAGTCTTCACCGGTTGTCAGGCCTCGGCTTCATCGGGTGACTCTTGCCCTTGAGATAGAGATAGACACCTTCAAACACATTTAATTAAGTAGCTGCACATCAAAAGTGCCGGTTCCTATATCCAGCATCCGGCAGCTCGAGTTGCTGAGAATTTAAATGTACACATGAGGCTTGCAGCCGGATCGACCAGCGCGCATCTTGAGCTGCCAAAATAGCATCAAATAGTAACTTTTATCTGTATCAATCTCCAGAGTCGGATCACTGACACGTTAATGGGTGCTCAGTTCCTCAGCCTCTATGATGGTAGCTACGGGCACAAGCAGCCGCCGTGTGACCTTCCCTACTCATCTCATCAACGAGGCCGAGCGCGGAAGCAAATCAGCTAACAGCTTTGGAAAAAATATACTGGATCTTTGTGAAATTTGGAGTCCTAGGAATCGTATTACCTATAAGGTTACCCCACATATGTGCCGAAATCGTTTTGAAAGGGTTGATGGCGTATGATATCCATGCCATTTTATGATTGTGAAAGATGTGACTGCTAGCATAATATCAAAAAATGATGTCAATATCAGACATCTTTCGAGTAGTAGGCTTTTCGTTTCTAACAATGTTTAATAGAGAAAAAATGCAAGCTTTCCCATTCATTCTCTTGTATGATCTTATGCTTGTTTTAGGAGAAAGCAATCGTATCATTTGTCTTGCAAATTTTTGCTTCAGTCAACTATTTAGCATAGTCCGATAATTGTTTTTTGTATGGAAACCGGTCTCACATTAAGGTAGCGTGCGCTTCGCCTGTCCAAAAATAGAGAATGTACATGAATCTTTAAAAGCTTTATTTATCATCAGGCATACTATCTCTGAAATATATCAGGCTCTAAGCTCAGCCAAGGCTCAGAAGCTTCGTCCTTTAAACGGCTTTGTAGATCCAATACCTTTGGCAGTGCCTTCAGTAGTAGTGCACATGCCGTGACTAGAAATGTCAAATTAAGCCTTATACTTTAGCTTTAAAACGTCTAGAGCCAGTCAAACTAAATTTGTGCTGCCGAAACTTCTTAATTTTACAGCTAGGCCTTGTTTACACTTAAAACGTTTAGAGCCAGTCGAACGTTAAGGACTTATTGCTGGTACTCTTTCTAAGGTATTAGTCAGAAACTTTTGGTTGATGAAATTTCTTTGACCGTGCGCAATATACTGCGGCGCGACGAAGTTTATCGAGCCACAAAATGGGTTTTTATACTCTCGTACATTGGCGTGCAGATTGATCATCCGCTGGGGCTGGCTATTAGATAATTATAACTTATTGAGACTAGTGCAGGGGCTAAGTGTATCAAGCACACACCTATCATGAGTAAAAAGTTCTTCCCAGCGGCGACAAGCATATTCCTAACTCTGAAGATGCCTCGTCTACCGGCGACCCTTCGAGTCCCTTTGCACGACGAAGCTTCACTCCATCGGTCCCTTCACAGAAGATGTGTCCTATATTACCGCAGCCAATGCACCAGATTTTGCTTTGCTTAAGTATTTTGGGATTGAACACGGGTCAACACCACTACGCTTAAACTTGTAATACGCATTGACCTACCAGCTCACAGCACCCAGGGGAAGAGAATATGCCTGTGGCCGTAACCCCTCAAGGATCGAATAAAAATGGCCTGCACTTTTTTCAATTGAGTGCGAGGTGAGTCTACCTTAGACCACTAATGAACAGTGCCACCTATACTAGTCTGAAAGTGGCGCCCAAGTGATGGATGCCCCCATTTTCCGGAACATGTACATATTAATCATGCCTACCTTCCTTACAGGCACAAGTCCAAAGTGCTCGCATAATTCAAACTTGATTAATAAAACTGCTCCCGACAACTTCTTCTACGTTTTTAAAAACAAACCATCTCCAGGAATACTTCTGGGTGAGCGGCCAAAATTAAGTCAAGACTTCCAAGAAGTAGGAAGCGAACGCCACCATACCTGAGCATCCTCGCTCACGTCTGCCTTTATGGCGATCGCTATCTTCCCTTTAAAATGATGATCTTGTCTTCTCTTCTCTCCAACGATGGATATTTACAGCTTCATTAACTACATCTACATTGGGGCTGCAATGGAAATCTTCCAAGCCTATGCTACTGAGCCTTAAGCACAGACCTTAATCTTGAAGCTCGACTTTTCTTACGGGGTCCAGTCTCTGACGACTGCAAGTACTGCAATTGTCACCGTCTCTTTGAGCCATAGAAGCCACCGAGCAGTGCAAAGTTTTGCCTGAAAAATAAAAAAATGGTTTTATTCATCTCGAAGCCTTTGCGAGTGCTTGAGTTGTCGACACACCCACATAAGAATTGGATTGAACGCATGTGCTACCTTTTATGACAAGGTTACACAAGAGGTGGAATTATGACTTTACAAAAATCTCAACTTTCCAAAAGCAGCTAAACATACCTCTGCACTTAACGTTTTTGCTGCGGCTTAAGCTGCATAAGTATAAGCGAATATGTCAGCATCAAAGGCTGTGCCTGCAACGACTATACCTGTGACAAAAAATGTGTTCGGGGCTAAGTTTGCGCCCATGCGAGGAGCGGCAATCCTACAGAAACTTGCTGATATAGAGCCACTGAAATAAGAAAGAGTCAAAAGAGCACGTCTAACCGCTATCTATTATTCCCAGTCATTTTTGCGTAGGGTGAATATTCGGCTAACACTTTACCAGCCAGGGCTACAAGAAAACTTCAAGTCGGAGGCAACGCTGCCAATAAACTTTATCACCCGATGGTGCATGTATGACTCAAAGTCAAATCCACACACTATGAAAACGTTTCTTCAAGAAAAAACGCGTGGGCTCTCAAAGCAAAGATCCGACCTTACATGGCCTATTTATTGATGTTGTCAGCATCTATTACTAGGAAAACAGAGTGAAGTGAAATTCAGCAGCCCTGGAAGTGCACCCCTCGAATAATTTTTTCTCAATGCAGTAAATCGGGAAGCTATGTGCCTTCCCCGTAGTCAGTTTTCGATGCAAGTCGCCAATCCGTGAGAGATCTATCGACTTTCAAACCAATGGATCAAAAAGAGGTATAGATGCCATGTCACCAATACTTAGATGTCTTGAAAGCTACAGCAGGGCTGTCGTAGCTATGTGAACTTTGCTCTTAACTTTAAACAAGTGAGAATTGCAGAACATTAGCTGCCTTACTCCAAGAAAAAAAATGATTTTAAGTACTAGAATAAAAAAAAAACTGTATTACGACACGATTTAATTTATATTTGTTTTGAAAATTAGAAAGAGCTATTACAAGTGTTTTTGATATGAATAAATTGAAACGTTGACTCACGATCGGGGGAGTGGGCGTTGCACCCATAAGCACGAAAACGAAACCTTTGTTATAACTTCTAAATTCCGAATTTGTTCTTTGATTTGCTATATTAAAAGAATCCTCTGTGGGGCAAGTAGCTTATCTTTAATTGAAGAATTACTCGTATGCGATGTCCGAAGACCTGCTAACAAAATTCCATTCGAAAAGAGAGGTGAAATACGAAGCTGACCTCATATCCGCAATTTACAATTTTTTTTAAACAGCCTAGTTTTTCTTTTTTTTGGAAATCTACCTACTATTATTCACAGTAGACTATGCATAGACATTTGGGCTAATCGTATGCATAACGCACTTTGCACGGGCCAATCGTATGCATAACGCACTTTGCATTGTATCTGCAAAGGCGGCACATACATGAATCAGCGAGCCTTATAAAGTTAATTTGTACTTAACGATGCGGTTCACGAATTAAAAAGCCAAATAGATGAACCGAGTCACTCTAAAATATAACTCACCCTCTGTAGCGCGGAGGCTGTCGAGACAAGTGAGGGGGAACTCTCAAAATATCTGTTTAACATTTTTCACGAAACAGTCGTCACACTTAGCATATCGGTAAATATACGAAAGCGATGGTTTACGGGATACGAGTGCATCCGCAAAGATAAACTGAACATTTTTAGGATTAGCACGAGAGAGGGAGTTCGAATATATTAATTAAATGGGCCAGATACTCGAATCCCACCGCTAGAAGTGTCAAGCTCAAAATTTTGAGCAAGAGATATCGTCGTTCCATCTCACCTTTCAGATGCATGGAAACGCATGCATTGTCGACCTTCTCAAAACAACGACGACGCAATTATCAAATTTGCGAGGCGTCTTATAATGTATTTGATCTTCAGAATTCCAAATATTATATGAGTCTACAGGATTCCCCAGAAAGTCTGTTGGATAGCTATTTCCGTGCTCGAAATTTTTGGTACAGTGAAGGCAAGTGGCCATACGGCAGCTGGTATCATTATATCAACCACCGTATAAGCTATAAGTTTGAAATTCTACGAACATGAAAGGCAATTCATTCGAGCGGTTGGTCGAGATAGGCGCATACTATGTAAGAAAGTGACGTACCGACGAAGTTTAAAAAGCTCGCGCTAAGACTCAGAGCGGTCGATCTGAATTTTAAGCTCATAAGCTTTACGGATAAAGGTGTCCACCCCAGCTTCGTAATCCACATACAAGTCTCCCCGATCTTGGCGTCGGGAAGTCCTCGCCCGCCTCCCCAGTGCTTTTCTTGGCTTGGTTAAGTCGTATTGTTACTCAGTGCATATGAGCGGGGATGCGTTGGCGCCAGTTTATGCGTAGGATCGGCCACGGTAGACCAAGCTTCGTTTCAGCCCTACGTTTATCTTGAGAAATGCGAGTAGTTAAATTGCTTGCAGAGCGATGCTTCTCCGCGTTCGAGGCTTGAGTCCGTTCGGACACGACCTAAAGATTCCAATGCTGATGCACTTAAGGCATGTCTCAACTAAGAGGTCGATGTTAGCGTACGTTTATCTGTTGTCTACGTCTGCCAGACGTCGGTCGCAGACCTCATTGAATCGAGAGCTCTTTTTGGGATGCACGATGTTTCGATATCGTTATTATGCCCCTAATTGTGGCAAAAATCCCAAGCTCCACTTTCATCTGAAGTGTAATCTTGCGCGACGCTGTCGTCAGGGTCAAACTCAGTATAGCTATACCCAGTCCGAAGGCTCATTGCAATACTTCGGCAAGATTACCTTAACTTTGTTGAGCTGTCAAATCATAAAGGCTGACGTCTCCGACATGACTATGCACCCGTCACTAGGACATGAAACTGAGGCTTCAAGCAATTCTTATCTCGAGGTTCCTGGTGGCCAGGTTCAAACATGACATATTGCTTTTCACGGCTTAAGTACAAGACTACAAAATATGTATTGCACATCGAAATTGCGTTAGTGAAGTCGATGAGAGACTGAAGCGGAATCCTTGGTTCGATCTCGCTCGGCTGAAGACTTGTCATTGACTGATAAAGGACTGTCGTTAATTGATCTATTGTCCACAATATAAAGCCAGCTCGTCCACTTTTTCTAGAATTACGCAAGATTGATTCTGCTGTGACTGCACCTCGTGCTCTTGCACCTCATCGGAGGTGCTCTTTTTTGTCAAACACAAACATATAATCTGTCAGTGGGTATGGGGTGCATGTGATGCGTATGGTCGCTCGTGAGTTTGGTGTGCAGCGCACAGTCCTGCGACTAGCAGAGTGAGGAGCCTCTAAGGACTATGTGGCTGATTGTACAAGCTGCTGGCTCACTAGACTTTGTCAAGGAAAGTATCCACTCTTTTTAATTCTGATGTCGAGGCTGAAAGGTTGTAGTCGATCATGAGACTCGGGTCTTGCTTGCTCTTAACAAAGGATAACTGACGCGCGTGGCGCGTTCGTACTCTAAGAGAAATTAGTTCGTCATCTGACGGCATAGCGTACTTACGCTAACATTTCGTGTGGCATTCGGATAGTGCGAGCTGGCTGTTACTCAGTCTGTGACTTCAAATAGGCTATGATTCTCATTTTGTTTGTCGTGCAGGCTTCTGAGAAGCGGCATAAGTCGTAACGGTGATGTCTGTTTCTAGAAGTCTCAATATAAAAAAATTGTTAGAACATATAAGGTCAAAGGATTTGATTGGGGGGAGTGTAACGGGATTGCATGAGCCCTGTGTATATAAAAGTATTACCAAATTTTGTGACATAAATCGCTGTATTGAAGAGCCCACTAAAAATCGGTACACGCTCTACAGACCACGACTATATGCATAATAGTAGAATTCACTATGCTTAATAGTAGTCGCTCTCGATGTTTGAAAGATGCAACATAAGCTGTCCAGAAGGCTGATTAAAGATATTTAGGTCTCGAATGATATATATGTACATTTACCTGAGAGAGGTAAAGGAACATCATCCCTAAAATATGTTTTAGTTTTAATTTAAACCAGTTGCACCCAGTTCTTCGAGGCTTGGTAGATCTGCTAGCCTTTAATTGGACAACTTCTTCTGTCAATAAGGTCTCTTTGCTAGGCACAAGGTCGTTCGAGACTCATAGTGGTCGGAGATTCTTGCATTTCTATTCTCCTTTTGGCTCAGCTATGTTATCCGCACTTTGTAATACTTTGCTACCCCCCTGCGGTCCTATGTCACCCAGTGCATTTTGTGAGTCTATGTTATCACTCGCGGAGCTTTGTAATCCACATGTGAAGGTACTGTGTTACCGACTGTGGCTCGCGGACCAACGAGATTCGCTTGTAGAGCTTTGTTACCCACACTTAACGGCTTTATATTACCAACATTTAAAGCACTATTTTACTGTATTTGGTAGCCAATGTTGCCAGCGACTTTACAACCCGCTAAGCATAGTAAAAAGACGTGGTCAAGTCTGTCTACAAAAAAGTATAAGTATTTTCAATACTCATACTAATATCGGGTCCAGCTTTACTTGCAAGAAGAGCCATACGAACAACTCGAGAAAATACATGACTCACTTAAGCCTTATTGCGCGGATTTGGGGGGCTGCTACGTTGAGCCTTGGCTAGCTTTTTGACTCGAGGCTAGCAATTTCAGCTGTAATTAGTATGTGTATCTAGCTCCATACGAGGTAGGTGCACGGCCAATATAATCGACCGTCTTTTTCGATATCCAAGGCCACAACAAACATGATCTCAAACAACTTATCGCTTAGCATTTAAATGTACATGACACTGCACCTGATAATAAATCGACTTTGATGAGCTTGACAAAGACTGAAGACAATAGCATCGACTATCACAAAAATCACACATACCCGATATTTGCCACAATAGTTAGTAATGCTATATCGTGTGACACGAGTGAAGTATAGTTTTCAGCATGTGTACAAAGACAACGCAGTAGCTAATCTGAGTAGTGAACAGGAGCACTATCCATGATCAAAAGATCTTGCAAAACTCGTAAAAGCCAATAGAGCGGCTTCTTCTCGACTGTGCACAGGCCATTGTTATTTGGAATCAGAAGCAACGGACGCTCGTATGTAATCTGCGATTGAATAACCATACCCATAAAACACGATTGATAGACCGCGACATATGGATAGCGCCATCGCTATACTGAACACTCATCCAAGCTGGCGGTCAAGAAGTGCTTTAAAAAAGCAGCGTGCAGTATGAAAAGGCCGCTGCTTTCCAAAAAGTAATACTATGCTGAGAAACTTAAATATGTGGGGTAGACCATACAATTTATTTAGGGAAATGATACCGGGCAGGCACTTTTCGCTAACGGGCAGGCACTGATGTTTATATGAATTAAATTGATTGGCATTTCTCCTCTGTGATTGGCTGGAAAGTTAATTCTCAGTCGTGATATTAATTCTCATATGCTACACCAATCTCATATGCAACTTATCCCAAAACTACTTTTCGACGTTAGAACCGCGACTTTACACGCAACTTTGACGTATTCTTAGTTGCGTGGAAAGTCATATATTTCCCTATATGAAACACGCCTAAGATGTAACCGATGTATGTGCGACGAACATGCATATCAAGTGCTAACACATTCGAGTCCTCAATGACTTGCTCGCAATTGTCGTCTCGCTTAGCGATCGAGCATCTGAAGTAGACCCTCAATGTATTGTAGCCTAGAAATTATGATTGTATGCCAATCAATTTAATTCATATAAACATCAGTGCCTGCCCGTTAGCGAAAATTGCCTGCCCGGTATCATTTCCCTTTGTTTATCGATAATAAGGATAAGTCTTCAGCTCACTAAAGGAAAAATTTAAAAGAAACTGTAGCTTTTAAGTATCTAGACTCAAGTAATCTCGGAAACTAGTACCTGCATTTCGTATTGGCTCTATGTGAATAAATTGTGTCTTTTGAGCCACAATGGGAAAGTGCCTAAGAGCCACGAGCTTTTTAATGCGCATGCAAGCCTAACTTGAGAGTGCTAATGCAATCGAGGGATGTCAGCCAATTGCTGAGGCTCTTCAATATCTAAATATCTAGATGAACAGATTTCTTTGCTCAGGTAGTTGTAAGCTTTATCGGTACGATGTTTTTTCAATTTTTTTTTTACCTATAAAAGATAACGACGGGAATCCAGCTGCTAATTTTCGTGCACCACCATCATGTCTTGAGTATAGTCATATGCTTTTTTTAACAGTGAGACTTATGATGAAACGAGATCCATCGCATACAAATATTGCATCAGAAACTCCAATTTTTTTGAAGAGGCAAACTCCGTCGTGCCACAACATGTAAACATAGCAATATTCGCCCATGCCTGTTCCGAGACCGTCCACATAAACTAAATCGGCTCACTCATTCAACAAGACTAGTCGTAAGTGCTCATCATAGTCTTTACAATGAGACCAATCACTAATGTAAGCTCCTAGATTTCTTTTACTCTTCTTGTGCGTCGAGTGGACGGAGCGCAGATAAAAGTCAAGTCCGCGTAGTATGTAAGTCCAGCTTGCTTGCGCTTCAGTTGGACTAGTATAATGTTGGTTTTTGACCACAGAAATTGTAGAAGCAAATTAAAAAAAATAGTCGTAGAGCTTTAAGCTACCGAAACCCACGCGCTCGGACTTGACTGTCTCTAGCGCGGGATGCTGGTCGCGTTCCAGATTCCATACCCCTCGTTACACCATGAGATTTTTTTAATTAGTGGGATGTCTAGCTCACCCAAATTTTACACACCCATTTGGGTGCGGATAGGTAGCGCAGGATGTGATTGCTTGTCCACTTTACTGACCTATCTCCGGTTGAAACATATGGGTATCAGACCGGTCCCTCCCGATTTCGGTGTGAGTCGAGCGGCTAGCCACTCAGGCCACAGATCTGTAAATAGGTTTTTGAAAGCACAGCATAACTGTGCTCAATTGGTCGGGTTGGTAAATATTCGATATGACTGAATTCGAAGGCAATTCTAAGAAATGTTAAATGAAGAAATTCCTGTAGACTTACTTATTCAAAAGAAAAACAGAGCCTCGTAGCGATAAAAACCGTTTTCTCAGATGAAAACATTTTTTTCTTTGTCCACATCATTGATGGGCAGTAAATGCTAAATGTCGTTGTGGTAAGCAATTGACATCAAAGCAGAATAAATAAAACTGAAGATCAGTCGTAGCGAATACACGCCATATTTTGGTCTTCAGCAGGTGCGCGCACCTACCGTTGAATTATCTTCTCTTCATTAGGAACAAAAGAGCTATAACGTGTACATTCCACTCTACCACAGTCTCGGTGGGCTTAACATTTAGGAAACAGGCCATATTCTATTTGCTTTGTAACACGATGTGGCTCATAATTGTCTGGTTTGGTACCCACATGTACTTCTATAAAATCCTAGATCTTGCAAATTGACCCTAAAAAAACAACTAAACTTTGCTTTTGCAAGCATCCAGACTATGCCAGTTGCTTAAAAGGCAGCTTTTACCCAAGTCATTATGGCTGAATACGGAGCGAGAAAGTCCTATGAAGATGTAAGATACGCAACGCAACAATCTCCATTGTAGCCTAATATACAGAGCACTCAATGTAAAATTAAGATTGTCTTGACCATTCATTTCTTTGCCCTTTTGTTTGACTTAAACTTGTACGCGACCTGTTTCGGTCTCTCCAATAGTGTGGTTGATAAAGAGAAGCAGGCAATGAGCGAGTGATTGATAGCTGCCGCTTTCAAGGCTTTGCATGACTTTAGTGCAAGCGCCAAAACTATTTTTTAAATAAGACGATTGCATGTAGAAAAATTTTATAGGGAGCTGCTGACCAAACTCCCCCTTTTCGCTAACCACATTCCCCCTCCTTGATAGAGTAACTATAAGCTATAGAAATAATCTATTATCGGTTGGAGCGGGGTTTAATGCAAAAAACCTTGCAAATGTGCAAGTATGGAAACTGATAATCTGGTACAGAAAAAAAGAGCAAGTTTACAATATTAAAATTGGCAGAAAACAAAGCAGAAGCTCCTTACTCATCGACAGTACAAGAGCATAAAGGCCAAGGTTGATCTCTGCTTTGGCTATGTGAGAAGCATCGGAATTTAATCTTGAGTCATTGCGCCGTCTTCCGTTGTTGAGCATTTCAGACATATAAATTTTATTCACTGTCTGATTGGTGCCCAGCTCTCCTTGTTCTTTTGCACGTAAATATGAAGCCCTCATCCTGCGATCGAAAGGTCACTGCCAAGCGAACCTCTTCCATTGACGCGTAAGTAGTACCGACGATGCATTCTGGTTGACTCATAATTAAGGATTTGGAAGAATCAGGATGACGTGAAAGTTTGCAAATCTTTTTGCTTTGAATTAGAACATTAAGGAGAGGGGGCTGGATATCGAAAAGGGGGCTAGTGAGCGGCTCTTTTTATCAAATTATGCAATTAAAAAGCTTGTCGAGGCACAAACGTATCGCCACTAACGTCGATCATGCTCGACACTTGGCACTTACAGCCACTTTTGGCGTCGGTCAACAACCCAAGGCTCGGCTTGAGCGACCAGCAAGGGCTTAAAGTCGGCAATCGCATCGATCTTGTCGCGAATTTCGGGTGTGATCTTGTCGACAAATTCCATCGCCTTGAGGTTTTCATCCAATTGTTTGATACTAGTGGCCCCAAGGATCACCGTAGACACGTTTGGATTGGCGGCCACCCAGGCAATCGCCAGCTGCGCTAGCGAGCAGCCCACTTCTTTCGCCAATTCAATGAGCTTGTCCGCTTTGGCTACCTTTTCCTCCATGCCCTTCGATAACAACTCTTTGTATGCCGGCTGGGACAGGCGCGAGCCTTCTGGAATGCCCTTGCTGTACTTGCCCGTCAGAAAGCCCAAAGCCAGCGGCGACCACGTGGTGAGGCCGTACTTGTACTTTTTGTACAACACTTCGAAGTCGTACTCGACTCGCGAGCGCTCGAAAATATTGTACTGCGGTTGGTCGTACACAGGACGGATCAGACCGAGGCGATCGGCAATTTCACAGGCCTCAATAATGTCCTTGGCGCACCATTCGCTAGTACCCCAGTAAAAGGCCCAGCCTTGCTCAATGATAAAGTTCATTGCACGCACAGACTCCTCAATGGGCGTCGACGGATCCGGGCGGTGGCAGAAGACAAGGTCCACATAGTCCAGATCAAACCGCTTGAGCGACGCCTTCATGCCTTCAATAATGTGTTTTCGACTGTTGCCCGTATTGTTCGGGCCTGGTTTGGTGCCAAAAAAGAGTTTGGTGCTGATCACGAGGTCCTCGCGCTCCCACACCTTGCGCTCGATGCCAGCCTTCACCACCTTGCCCATGATGAGCTCCGACTTGCCGTTGGCATACACCTCGGCGTTGTCAAAGAAATTCACGCCGTTTTTATAGGCGTGCTCCATGATGTCATAGTTCAAAGTCCACCCAGCTCCCAAACGATAGACGGGAGACGAGCAAACCAGAGTCACCCAAGAAACGAGACTTCATGGTTTGCGCAGGAGGGGCCATTTGAAAAATAGAGATCTTTTTACTGGCAGGCAAATCGGAAAATGACGCCTTGAAGGAGAAATATAGAAGTTGCATGAGAAACATAGATCCCTGTGTTGGCTAAATGAGAAACATAGATACCTATTGCCTACCTACACAATAAAATTGAGTGAATGCTTGCTTTTGTATTGAGGTCAGTTACGGATCTAAACAAAACTCAGTGATACTGGATGAAATCAAATTTTTAGGGAGCCCCTCGAAACCCTAGACCTAGCGCAAGTTTTTTTGCACGTATTTTAATCGAACAATGATCTTCTTTTTCGGAAAAGGTTGGGGTGACGCCCTCCTTCCATGCGCGGGGGCTAAATGCTCGCGCGCTTCGGGCAGGTGCTCTCGGACATCTGCAGGTCTCTAACGAGTCTCACCCTCGACGCGACGGTCTCCAGCACCAGGCCAAACCCCCTTCCACGCCCTTAACCGCGCCAACCGCATCCGGATTGGCTCCTTTAATGTGAATTCTCTAGGTTCGAAGCGCAAGAAGCACGAAACACTCCCCGAAGATCTCCGGCGCTACCGCGTCGATATCCTTGGCATTCGAGACACCAAGATCTACGATAGAGGTGAGCACTGCATTGATGACTTCCTTCTTCTCACCCTGAAAAAAAAAAAAAAAAACGAAGCCAAGACCGAAGTCACCGAAATCCGCCGCCACTGCAACCCGTCGGGCGCCACTCGACACGCCCGATCCCGAGAAGAAACCTGGCGCCACGCTAAGAAGCTCGGAACACTCCTCGGCGATATTAAAGATCTATCCCGACGCAAGTCCCTGGCCACCCTCGCGCTCCACCGCCTCTGGTCCGTCTGGCTCCGCCCCACGCTCATCTCACCCAAGACCTGCATTCGATTGTACAACACCTACGTTCTACCGATTCTGCTGTACAACTGCGCCACCTGGGCTCTTACCAAGTCAGAGCTCCACGGCCTCGAGAGTTTCCATCGCCGCCAGCTTCGCTACGCTCTTGGCTATCGCTACCCCCGACACATTTCGAATGCAAGACTCTACGACCTCTGTGATGAGCGGCCGCTGAAACTACGACTGACACAAGCTCGCTGGCGCCTGTTTGGCCATGTACTTCGCCGCAATCCCGACATTCCAGCTAACCTCCAGATGCGTGCCTACTTCTTCTCCACCGCAGCAAAATGGCGCGGACGTCCCCGCACCACGCTCCCCTCAACACTCGACGACAACCTTGTTTCCCGTGGCTCCGGCTTTCGACTCCGGATAGCACAAGACCTCGAAGTGGTACGTACCCTTGCACAAGACCGAAAGATATGGAAGACCCTCACGACCTCGGTGCTGGATGCACTGCCCGCCGAGCGAGACCCGACGTATGCGGACACCACTCTATGCCGTGGACTAGCCAGACTGAGCCTAGCACGTGCATACCTTGGCAACGCGATAACGTAATACATTACATTACAATACCATACAATCTTGTATTGTGTTCACATTTCTAAAGTTTTAAGTTTTTTAAGTCATTAAAAATTGTTTGAACATTGGTTTTGAGGCACAAAGGTCCCACGTTTCCGTCTGTGATAGAGCAGCTCGACGTCATCAGAATCTGGTATTTGATCACGCCCACGTTGTGTTATCCGAGCCTGAAGCTAAACGTTAATAGAAGCTTTTAGTAGAGCTATACACGCATCGTGGCACAAACACATGATTAATTGTTTAATCATGTACAAAAAGAGCTGTGTCATGACATAAACACCTCAAAGTTCAGGCGGCTCGAAAGTAAATTTCGCGTCCCTACTTTTGCTTCACGTCAAATCGAAAGTCCATACTTAAGAAGAGCCACTTGACCTCTCGCTACGTGAGGTGAGGCGGCTGTGTCGCAGTGCGTATCAACGCATGATCTATTTTGATCGCGAAGAGTTTCGTGCTTATCATTAACCGCTAAATGTATCGAGGGTATACTGATCCACGACTGGCTCTTTGACATTAAACGGTTGATCTTCTCGGCAGCTCAAGGCTACTGAAAATCCAGCGCGATTACCAAATATAGCGCTCAATGTCAGCTTGGAACAGTGGAGTAAAATCCAATGCGTCACAGACGGTCGTTTGGAAAACGGCAAACGCCGTGTGGTGATGAACTTGGTACGCACATTCTGATTCATCTTCAAGAGATTGGACGATGGCCAAGCTATTTCTGCATAATTAAAAATTAACTTACGTAGCTTTTTAATGTGTTTCTAATTCAATGGAACCGGCCAGTTCACAGTGTAGCGGGAAAGCCATGCTTTTTAAAACGCACTATTAAATAAACTTGTAACGTCAAACATACACTTATCTACATCATCGTAAATTCTCGTACTGTGTGCATACCCGAGACACGGCTATAAACAATATGTCATCAAGGCATGTACATGCACAGGCCTTTTGGCGTCTAAGCAACTGCTACCTCGACGATCAAACTTCACAGGCGCATATGAAGGCCTTTAAAACGTGACCTAGACTTTTCGGACGTACCACTTGGAGTGTTAACCGCGATCAATATGATGTCACGCTCTCGTTACACGAAGGTGGTGGTCATACACCACATTCTGGTATCACTTTAGCAAAAGAATAATGCGCATGTGAGTAGCTTCTAATGATATATATCACAGTATTATATACACACTTCCTGCTCCAAAAGTAATTTATGACCGCTTCATCTAACGATGACGAGGCAATGCTACACTTGCTTTCGCACGCACCAATCTTTGTATATTTCAAGATCGTTTAGGCTTGCATTATTGTCATTTACCCATTAAAGACTAAAGCCTACCCACCCAAGTCAAGACACTCTACACTCCTCGACAAGCGCGCCATGCGTATCCATCTTTATCTTGACAAGTTGGACTTTGACTAGGAGTCCAAGCGTCGTATTCATTCCGACGCAATTGCGCATTAACTAATCAACGTCTACATTGACATTCAGCAAAAAACCCTGATCAGCAAAAATTGTGTCAGTCCACATGCATCGAAAAGGCCTTGCCCCCAGAACCTGGATTTCGATCCAACCATGTCGCGCCACACATACAATGAGTGCCTTCCACGACATGAATCGCTAAAGATGTTGCGTGCCACGTATCAAGGCTGCGCCCTTGAAGTCTCAATTGATCATATTTTGCTTGATATGCAGTAGAGCTGTTTACGACGAGCGTTGCTCTGTGGAAATTCGGGTGCACTGGCAGCACCTCGCCCTCAATACCCTTACTCAAAACCAACCACGTATTCGCAGCAACCAGCGAGTGCTGTGTCTTACAAGCACCGCTCAGTGGTTTATGTGCCACACTATGCGCAGAAATGGACTTTTACTGACTTGTTTAGGAATAAACCGATTATCACCTGTGACATGAAGCCAAGATTTTCCTTGAAGGTTTGCCGACAAATGGTAGAATTTTGTCCATACTGCCTTAACTCAGCACCAACAATGTCATTACCGACGTGCAGCAAATTCCTCTTCTTGCTAGAACCAATCTGTGACATACGCGCCGCAATACGCCCCGGACGTATCCATTAGTATCCATATCCGATATCTTGATGTCCGATATGTCGATCAATCGGTCTAGTGCCCGCGTCTATAGCGTTCGTTGGCTTTCTAACAGACTAACGATCTTGACTCACCAAATGTCGACTGGGAACCTTGACCTTCAATCAGCTTGCGGCTTGTGGCACCCGAAACAAATAAACATCTCGTATCGAGGTCCAAGATCGAGTAGGTTTGATATTTTCCAAAAGGCAAGGAACGTCATGCTTAGACCCACCCGTAGATGTGCTCTTAGAACATCAGCACGTGGCTGACTTCCTTCGACAATAAAGCGTCAGGTGTAATTGTTTGACGTCTTGAGGTTGACGGGGACAGTTCAGATCCCTTCATATTTGCCTCAATCGCTGTTAAAATTACACCGCTGAATGCATGTTGAAAAGGTGAATGGCTTCACAGTATTTACAAGTACGTTACAGTTAGTAATTACATATGGTAGCCGTTCATTGGTCAAGATAAATATATTCACTTCGGTTTATACTTTCTTCTCAACAAGTTAACAGCCGCAACAAGCTCAAGCAACGTTCTCGCCCAATATGAACAAGCGCACCGAAGTCCTCATAGGAAGTGGTAACTATTACCACTGGGAGTTTAACATGCGGATGACCCTGGCGCGGAAGGATCTCCTGGGACACATCATGGCCGTCAAGGAAGAGAAGGACGTCACGGAGGCGTGGCTAGTTAATGATGCCAAGGCGCTAGGCATCATTGCGCAAGGCGTTGAGATCCAGCACCAGACCAAGATTGCGTGCTATGGAGGCGTGGGGAACCCTCCGCGATTTCTGCAATCGCCCGACTCTTCACAATCGTGTTGTGATGACTCGTCGACTACATGAGTTCAAGATGGAAAGTGGAACAAGCATGGCAGAGCATCTGGACTCTTTTGACGAGCTAGTAGTGGGACTACAGACTACGGGAGAGCAAATTGATGAGTCACGCCAGCTGGTGGTACTTCTCAGCAGTCTACCTTCGGAGTACGACTTTATTCGTCGATTGTGGAAAATGCAAGGGATATTTCGTTGATAGAAGTCAAGGAGAAGCTGCTCAAAGAGTCGGAGAAGCTGCAGAG
This sequence comes from Plasmopara viticola, assembly GCA_001695595.3. Lineage (NCBI taxonomy): Eukaryota > Oomycota > Peronosporomycetes > Peronosporales > Peronosporaceae > Plasmopara > Plasmopara viticola. The sequence continues at coordinate 101,966 of MBPM02000123.1, read as the reverse complement.
GAAAGAAGCTACAGAGAAAGCGTTTCGCGTAAATGGAAATGGAAATGCTAGAAGATTCAAAGGTGGACGGGACAATGGGCGAAAGGGTGGTCCTCCACGCAATAATGGCGGATTTAAGGGCAAGTGCTTCAACTGTGACCAGTTTGGACACATGAAGCGGAACTGCCCGGCCGGTAAAAGATTCAACAGCAACGACACGGTGTTTGCTGTTGGTGAAGGGAAGTCATCAGGATGGCTGATTGACAGTGGAGCAACTTCCCACATGACCCCACACAGGAAGGACTTGTTTGATTACAAGGGCCTAGAAGCTAGCATCGAAGTTACGATTGCAGACGGGAAGAAGTTGCTTGTCAAAGGAGCCGGCACGGTAAAATTGACTGGTTTGAACGGAACGAAGATTCGCATGGTTGAAGTTCTGCACATTCCCGGACTCGACAGAAGGTTGCTGTCAGTTGGCAAGCTGTCAGAGCGTGGCATGAGTGTGATATTCTCGCGTTCGTCATGTGTCATCTGGAACAAGAAGCAAGCAATTGCGTCAGGCACAAATGTTGGAAAGTCGTATTTTCTTGATTGTGAGCAAGAAGAAGCATGTCTCGTTGAATATACCGGGGCTGACAATCAGTGGGAGCTTTGGCATGCACGCATGGGGCACCCCAGCAAGGACACGCTGATCAGGACACAGCAATTAACCGATGGTATCCCAATTATCAAGCAAAGTGTGGAAATATTGTGTGCCGGGTGTTTGGAGGGCAAGCAGACGATCACGGTGTTTCCGTCTCGTTCAATGACAAAGACGACACGTGTGTTGGAGCGTGTTCACACAGATGTCATGGGGCCAGTGCGAACTATCTCGAAGGGTGGTGCCAAATACATTCTCACATTTGTGGATGACTTTTCACGATATGTTACATTCTTTCTGATCAAGAGCAAGAGTGAAGTGGCTGGCAAGTTCAAAGAGTTTCTGACATTATACGAAAACCAGTGGGGTGCACGACTAAGATGTTTGCGATCCGACAACGGAACCGAGTTCGTAAACAAGAAAATGGCAGGAATATGTCAAGAGAGCGGCAGTGTACACCAGCGCTCCGTCCCATACAGCCCGCAGCAGAACGGAGTAATGGAGCGTATGAACAGGACAATTGTTACACTACAAGAGCGTTTCGACGGAATGGTGGGCTGAAGCGGTAAATACAGCGGTTTATTTAATTAATCGCTCCAGCAATACGGTCCATCCTGACATCACGCCGTATGAGCTAGTTTTCAAAATGAAGCCTCGAATGGATCACTTGCGGGTATTCGGTTCGCAAGGCTACGCTCATATTGACGATGTGAAACGGACCAAACTGGAACCCAAGAGGTTCAAGTGTATGTTTTTTGGCTATGCAAAGAATGTCAAGATCTATCGCGTGTTTGACTTGGAGAATGCCAAGATTAAAGTGACCCGCTCTGTAAAGTTGGATGAGCGTGAGGTGGGCGGCATCTACGACACGCAAGAGCTTAAGCCGAAAACAATTATTCAAGTAGTTAAGGATGGTGATGAAGTCAATGTTCAGCATCAAGTGGATCGACAGGTCAGTTCCGGACGATCCCATGGCAGCTGTCGAAAAGACAGTCGAGGATGTCGATATGGAGGGTGTAAATCGTACGTCAAGCGCCGTTGTACAGCGGCTAATGCCTTCTGAGAGCCCTGTACGAAACGGGCTTGAGCTAACGGAGTATCACCAACCTTCCCAAGTGCAACAAGAAGATCGTTTGGTGTTTCGGTCTGAATTGGAGCGAACACGAATAAGACGTGAGCCAGTGCTAATGCTAAAAAACGGTTCCGATGGTGGAGAGTCAGCAGAAGGCGGTGAGGGCCCACCGACTCCAAAGCGTGCTAGGATTGACGAAGATGGACTAGTTGCGGAAGCCTTTCTTGCCTACGCTGTGAATATTGACGATGATACGGACTCACCGACTACTTATACTCAAGCAATGGCAAGCGACGATGCAATGAAATGGCGTGAAGCAATGGATGCTGAGCTTCGCTCTCACGGAGAGAATAAAACGTGGACATTGCAGCCGCGAGGGGAAATTGGACGCGCAATTGGATCACGATGGGAATTTGCCAAAAAGCGTGATCAGAATGGCGCTATCGTGCGATACAAGGCACGACTAGTCGCGAAAGGTTTCAAGCAGAAGTATGGCGTCGACTTTTTCGAGACATATTCCCCGGTTGCCAACATGACCCGAATAATTCTCGCGGTATGTGTTGAATGTGGCTATCAAATGGAACAGCTGGACGTCGACACGGCTTTTCTTAATAGCGTGTTGACGGACAACGTTTTTATGGAAGTTCCGCTTGGTGTCGACAATGCTCAAGGATACATATGTCAACTAAACAAGGCTATTTACGGACTTAAGCAAGCAGCGAGTGCCTGGAACAAGACAATACATCGTGTCTTCGTCAGGAATGGCTTTAAGAGTTGCGGAGCAGATCAATGTGTTTATGTCAAGAGAACTGAAGAAGGTTTTGCTTACGTTGGACTATATGTGGATGAAATGATTATCGCAGCAAGAAGCAGCAAAGAATTAAATCAAGTAAAGGGAGCACTCAAGATGAAGGAGCTTGGTCAGGCGGAATTTATTTTGGGTATGGAAATTGATCACGACAGGTCAGCTGGAATATTGATGATCAAACAGACTCGCTACATCGATGACGTGGTCAAGCGATTCGGTCAACAAAATGCCAAAAGTGTTGAAAACCCTTGCGTATCAGGATTAAAGGTGTCGTCAAAGGAGTCACCCACAACGGAAGAAGGACGGTCAACAATGCGATCAAAGCCTTATCGCTCTTTGATTGGATGCTGGCTGTACATAACGACATGCACTCGGCCTGATATTGCTTACGTGGTGACGCAGCTATCACGTTTTCTGGAGAACCCAGGACTACAACATTGGAGCGCAGCAGTTCGAGTAGTACGGTATCTGAAGACCACCCGTCAAATCGGTATCGTCTACCGAGGAAGTGGAAGCGTTACGGTCAAGGCATACTTGGATGCAGATTGAGGCAGCAACACGGATGACAGACGCTCGGTCTCGGGAATTATGGTCATGATTGCAAGCGCACTAGTGGTATTTAAGTCGAAGTACCAGCGGACAGTTGCGCTGAGCTCAGCGGAAGCTGAGTATATGGCTCTCAGTTTATGCACACAAGAAGTTCTTGGACGCGGGCAATGCTAAAGGACATGGGTCACGAGCAAGTTGAAGGCAAACAGGTTTGGGAAGACAACCAAGGTGCTATTGCGTTGGCCAATAACGCTGGATACCATGCTAGGACGAAGCATGTGGACATCAAGCACCACTTTATTCGTGAGAACGTGCAAGAAGGACTGTTGAAGCTCGAATATATCGACACGAAGAGTCAGCTTGCAGATATGCTGACGAAGGCAGTTGGGACCAAGATGCTTAAGTATCTGCGTGAAGCCGCCGGAATCAAGACCAAGTCAGCAACAAAGGACACACAGCATTAGCGGTGAGTGGGAGTGTTAAAGTTTCACTGCTGAATGCATGTTGAAAAGGTGAATGGCTTCACAGTATTTACAAGTACGTTACAGTTAGAAATTACGTATGGTAGCCGTTCATTGGTCAAGATAAATATATTCACTTCGGTTTTTACTTTCTTCTCAACAATCGCCGACAAAATTGGTTTGCATTATCGTGCTATTAAGAACGGAGCTTTAGAAGCTAAGTTCAGTCGACATTTGATTCCCCTCTGAGATTAGCAATAATTTAATTTCCACCACATTGGCCTTCACTTACTGAGTGTTGGTATTTTCTGCAATATATCTACAGACTTGTTGACCGTGGAATTCTAATTTTCTGGAGCTAAGTTCAGTTGACCTTTGATTCCCCTATGAGATTAGCAATAACTTGAATTCCATCACACTGGTTTTCACTTACTGGGTGTTGGTATTTTCTGCAATATATCTACGGACCTGTTGACCGTGGGGTTCTGGTTTACTAAATCTCAGAGCGTTGGGGCTATTTGGCAACTTACTCGACAATTGTAACTCGCACGGTTATTTGTTTTGCTGGCACGAAATTTGGGGGCCTACGGACGACATACACGGTGCATTTTTGCTCACGCAAGCACGTGTTCAAAAAAATATCATCTTCGATAGACGAAAAGAATTTGGTTGCACGGGTAGCCATGTCCTAATAGTAAAAAGTGATCTAGACCCGTATCCAAAGTGCGGTCGTACTGCGTCTACCCAATACTTCTCGCTCAGTTTCGTGCAATTTCTTATTATCATCGCTGGCTCAAAGCCATTTCCATAGGCAACATTGCATTGTACGCCTGCAATGCTATTAGCTTCAACAAAAGCTCGGTTTAGATGCTGCATGTGGGCTGTGTGGTACGACACGTGATGATATAAGACTAGCTCATGCAATTATGACGTTTCGATGTTTTTAAGGCGGCAAATTTGAGAGACGAGTCTGCAATAATGCACTGTTAGTGTGTCTATCGAAAAAAATGATCCTGTGTTAACAAGATTTATGACATGCAGGAGTTTAACTGACGAATTGATAATGACAGGACTAAGAATTGAATGGAGTACACTGCTACTTCCATAGTATCCAGTCTAACGATACAGTAACAGCATTTTTATGTGTAGCGATTTCCGAAAAGTTGACCCCATTATCACGACTTGCATGACGAACGCCCCGTTATGCTGCACCAAGAGTCACGGGCTCCTATATTTACGAGCTAGGTTTATTCGCCCCGTACATGAAGTACCCATCGATCTCATTGTATAACCAGGTTCTTGCAATCTGCACAATATTTTGTTCTGTCTCGAGCTTGAGTGCTGCCTGACAACGCATTTTTGTAAGGGAGGGTCTCCGTAAACCAAAGTAGCGTCTTGTGTGCTGGCTTTTTATATGCTGCTTTTGACCTGCCGGAAAAGCACTATGCGGTAGCGGTTTGCCCAACTCTAATCTGCGACTGACATGACCCAATGTCACAATAGCAATAAAAATGCGCAAATTTTAACGACACACTGAATGATAAAGCCAAAGACTTGTACTAAATCGTACTTCTGGACCTCCACGCCGCACACCGAATAACTTTTCTTGGCAAGACCGAATCGGCCAGTAGTGGAGCGAGCTGGAGTAGCGTGCCACCCAGGTCGGGGCCAGGCACTGCTAAAGACTGATTTATAGACCCGAGTTTTCTGAATTGGGAGTAGGATGGCACGAAGTGAACCCGTCGATGTACCAAGCTATAAATGACCTGTTTTTCGAGAAATGCTGAGGACGTAGACTATTTTTTTAATGTGAATAGGACCGAACTCGACTGTATCATCGAAGCTGTGTATCCAGATTTCAGCAATTTCGAGATCGCACCGGATGATTGCTTTGTAAGAAGCTGTAATGGCAACACTTAATACAGAAGTGCGTACCATTAGCGATGCTGTGGTGCAAATTCAATATGCAAACTCATGATTATTTTTGAGTGACTTGGTTGACAAAGACAATGAAGGCAAAATCTTATAGGCCGAACTTTGACACACCATCAACCTCAATGAAATTTCGCCTTACAAAGTAACGACAACAACGATGATGCAGAGCTTTAACTGACATCTGAAAATATGTAATAGAACGTGTTCGAAATATAGTCGACAGAGCAGCGCCAAGACTGAACCTGAATTTTGTGAATACTTGTGATAGTGGTTCGTGGTAACTTTTAGATTCTACCTGTGTTGTCGATTACGGTGCAGCCAGCTTTGTACAAGTTGGTGGCTAAAGCGTAAGGACGAATGGTGTAGATTCTGGAGCTCTTGTTCCCCTCTCCTTGTCTCTCGCATACTTAGCTCTACGTAGCCCTATATAAGTGATTTTATGCTCAGGTGTCAAGGACCGATCGAATCTTCAGAGCTGGAAGGTGACGACGGAGCTGACACGACAAAGATCGAGCTTGGGCAGATTTGTAGTAGGACAACACAAAGATAATCACAATCAGTTGCATAGGAGACATCTTAATAAGCCGGGGATAGGGAACGATTTATGGTAAACTATCTTGCACCTTTTCTGCAACAGTAGGAGTTACGCTCTTAATAATGGAATTTATTCAGGCTATACAAATAGTAGATCCAAAATTTGCGTAATAAATTGTTTTAAAATCATTTGACCAGATCATTATGGCTTCACTAGCTGATTTTAATCAGTTCGAATTTATTGAGTTATAACGATGACTGAAGACTACTCAAACGGCGCGGCTGAGGAAATCGAGCTACATTGGCAGCCAACACAATACACGTGTTTGTATAGTTCAAGGTCTAGTGGCCTTAGATCTAACTACATTATGCGCCTCCTCAGACATCTGTATACTAACTTCCCATTAAGGCGTACATATGTCTCAAGCTCCAAGCCTTTTACTGAGTCAGAAACCTCCTCAGTAACTCTGTTTTGCGCCCATCATCGTAATGCGATCCTTCGACTTTAGCAGATGCTTGTATATATTGTCTGCAAGGTACAACGAGATTGTTTTGTGTCTTAAATCACACTTCTTCAACAACAATGTCAGCTGATTTGCATCAAGCCATTGACTACCAAATGGTGGCTGTAACCTTGCCCTCTTTCACCCTATTCTTTGACAAGCTCACGAGCTCTATTGCCGACTTACAGCCGTTATACGAATATTTCCAGGCCTGAGAAAAATGCTATTTACCGGTACATTACACGGAAATAAAGAAAAAAAATCAGAATGAGATATACATTACCCAAAATTTGCAAACGTAAATTCTTAGAACGTGGCTTCATTGCGGTGAGACATTCTGGTCTAATTTTAAGCCTGAAAAATTGACAGGAAAAAAAAATAAGGGCGTACGTAATCATGTAATGTAATGTATTACGTTATCGCGTTGCCAAGGTATGCACGTGCTAGGCTCAGTCTGGCTAGTCCACGGCATAGAGTGGTGTCCGCATACGTCGAGTCTCGTTCGGCGGGCAGTGCATCCAGCACCGAGGTCAAATGGGTCTTCCATTTCTATCGGTCTTGTGCAAGGGTACGTACCACTTCGAGGTCTTGTGCTGTCCGGAGTCGAAAGCCGGAGCCACGGGAAACAAGGTTGTGGTCGAGTGTCGAGGGGAGCGTGGTGCGGGGACGTCCGCGCCATTTTGCTGCGGTGGAGAAGAAGTAGGCACGCATCTGGAGGTCAGCTGGAATGTCGGGATAGCGGCGAAGTACATGGCCAAACAGGCGCCAGCGAGCTTGTGTCAGTCGTAGTCTCAGCGGCCGCTCATCACAGAGGTCGTAGAATCTTGCATTCGAAATGGGTCGGGGGTAGCGATAGCCAAGAGCGTAGCGAAGCTGGCGGCGATGGAAACTCTCGAGGCCGTGGAGCTCTGACTTGGTAAGAGCCCAGTTGTACAGCAGAATCGGTAGAACGTAGGTGTTGTACAATCGAATGCGTGTCTTGGGTGAGATGAACGTGGGGCGGAGCCAGACGGACCAGAGGCGGTGGAGCGCGAGGGTGGCCAGGGACTTGCGTCGGGATAGATCTTTAATATCGCCGAGGAGTGTTCCGAGCTTCTTAGTGTGGTGCCAGGTTTCTTCTCGGGATCGGGCGTGTCGAGTGGCGCCCGACGGGTTGCAGTGGCGGCGGATTTCGGTGACTTCGGTCTTGGCTTCGTTTTTTTTTTTTTCAGGGTTAGAAGGAAGTCATCAATGCGGTGCTCACCTCTATCGTAGATCTTGGTTTCGCGGAGGCCAAGGATATCGACGCGGTAGCGCCGGAGATCTTCGGGGAGTGTTACGTGCTTCTTGCGCTTCGAACCTAGAGAATTCACATTAAAGGAGCCAATCCGGATGCGGTTGGCGCGATTAAGGGCGTGGAAGGGGGTTTGGCCTGGTGCTGGAGACCGTCGCGTCGAGGGTGAGACTCGTTAGAGACCTGCAGATGCCCGAGAGCACCTGCCCGAAGCGCGCGAGCATTAAGCCCCCGCGCTTGGAAGGAGGGCGTCACCCCAACCTTTTCCGAAAACGTACGTAATCAATCGTGTCATAATTAGCGACTCAAGTCGTTCGTCATCTCGCTCACCAACTCAGTTTCACCATCCTCGTTTCAAGCTCAACATGGATTTAAGCCTCACCCAACGGCTAACTTGTCGCTTAATTCGTTGCGACCAAATTTGACACGATTGTCACCCTCTAGCCCCATAGAGCAGGTGCCAATAGTCTAGCCTCCTGTATGAGGAGGTCGCAGAGATTTGGACGTCACGTCCCAAGAGCCAAAGGATCTCGTGACTCAATCCCTCATTTTGTAACCCGACCATCGCCATGGACTCCCCCCACCTCGTAGCTGTCACGCTTGCACTCCCCGAGTCCATTAAGGCGTTAGCGCATGTTGTGCGATGTATCAACGACTTGTTGATGCCGGACACGATTGATGCTGCGGTCTACAGCGATTGTCGGTACATTGTCCGCACTCATGGTGCAACTCGAAAGTGGACGACCCGCGCAATGGACGGCGCCGCCGCGCGAGGTCGACTCGATCTCGTCAAGTGGCTGTCGGTCGTTCGAAACGAAGGCTGTTCAATCGCCGCACTGGACGGCGCCGCCCGAAACGGGCACTTGAAAGTCGTTCGGTGGCTCTGTCATCACTATATTGGCCGATGTTCGAGTGGTGCACTCAACGCTGCGGCAATAAATGGCCACTTTGACATTGTCAAGTGGCTCTGTCGCCACAACCGGGCACAGGCGGACTCGATCCCGTACGTCATCACGTATGGGATCCAAGCAGTCGCCGCTGCCGAAGAGACGAGTACCTTGCGTGCGCTGTTGCGCGAAAATTGTAGCTGGTTTTATGTGGGACGTGCGCTTGAAGAAGCCGCGGCCAGAGGGTCGCTGCCTGTTGTGAAGTTGCTGTTGACGGTCAAACTGCAACAAGCGAACGTCAGTCGTGCACTCAAGGTTGCAGTGGCGTCAGGCCAAGTTGAAGTGGTGAAACTCGTGGCGGACGTGTGCTCGTCCGCGGAGCTTCGCGCTGCGTACCCTACGTCACTGATGAACGCCCACGGCGCCATTGCGCATTTCTTGCGAAAGACCGTGGAAGCCCGCGACGTGGAAGAGAAATGGGGCTATTTCAGGACGCAGCACAAGACGCTCGAGCGCATGAACGACAGTTCGAGGAAGCAAGGCCAAGCCGTGTCGTTCTGCGGCCTCATGCGGTCATGGTGAACTTTAGACCCTTATTGTTGTTGTTTAAGCTTAAATTAGCACGGTAGTACGAGTGTTTTAGTAATTCGTAGTCTTTTTATAAAAATAGCGCTTGGTTCAATCCTAAGAAGCTGCGGCTTGCTCGTCCGCGCTAGCCGCTTGCTCCTCGTCGCCAGTCTCCGTCACTTGCGCATCAAAAGCCGCTTCTTCCTGCAGCACTTGCGTGTCTGCGAGCGAACCACACTCTGCAACGACCGAACACGCAGCCACCTCCTCCGTCTCAACAAGCGCTTCTTTCTCACCAACGTTCGAGTTCGTGCCAGCAAGTTTTATCGCAAGCTCTGCTCTCTCGTCTCGTGCGGCTTGTTTCGCCTGTACTCTTGCCAAGATGCGACGAGCAGTGTCGACAAAGTCGTCGACGTCCTGCGTCTCTGCGACAACGTCCATCGCGGCCAACATCCTCATCTCGCCACTGCCGAGTAATGCTTCCATCGCTTTGCGTTCTTCACACGACACAATGTGCTGCTCTTCCAACACCTTCAACAGCGCCAAGCCATCACGCTCTTCCTCCCCTCCCCCTTGCGTTTCTACACTCGCACATTGTCTCAATTGATTCACAAACCCATCCTTGTTGTTGTCACTTAGAAACACGACAAAAGCGGCAGCAAGACGATGGTCGCGCGCTTCAGCCAGCTGCAACAGCCGCTCGGCTTCCGTACGCGACAATTGATCACGTTCGACAAACGAGAGGATCCAGTCGTGCACCAAAGCATGAAAGTGTTGCTCCCTCGCGGCCAATGGCGCCAAAATGACTAACGTCTCGACAAAGTCCTCGACGTTACAGTCTTCCTCGTACACGTCCATGGCAGCCAGGAAACGAGGATCGCGGCCTTTGACCAACGAGATCAACAACTGAATCTGCCACAACCTCAAGCGGCCACTGCGTCCAAATTCGGCCAATACGCGACATCCCCTTTCCACTTCATCCACTGCTTCACTCTCCTTCCCATCGCTCCCGAACCGTGCGTGTTTCACCACAAGCAGCAACGTCTCTTCCAGTTCGTGAACGTCGTCGTCCGCTCGAAACGCTTCATTCGCAGCCCGAAGCGCTTCGTTGCCGCCGTGAAAGAGCCGTAAGAGACCCGTGGCATCCTCCACTTGGATACTCCCACGCTCTTGCATCTGTTGCACGACGTCTTCGAGTTGCACGTCGCGCTCGGCCCCACGGTCAAGACCATTGATTTGCCCAATCTGACTCGCTTCCATCTCGTGTTGCAACTTGGCCACACGCTGCAACGTATCCAAGAGCTCTGTTGCATCGGCGTCCGTTGCAAACACTTCGTACGCACTTTCCAACAGATTGTGGCGTTGCGCAATCATCCGTTGCAACGTCCTTGCCGCGACGGCAGTCAGTGCGTCACGAGCGTGCCACTGTTGCAGCAACACGGTCAAATGCCGCTGCCATCCGACCATATCACGAGCGTCCACGTCCCTCGCTTCAAGCGCGTCGTCTCGCATTGCATCGTCCAGCCCATTGGCAAACGCAGCAGCTGCCTTTTCGTCGTCACCTACTTCCATCGTCAACTCCTCGACAATTCGCACTAACGAGTCGCGTAATGGTGCCATGTCGTCAACCTCACTTGACTGAAAGTCCCGAATCAGTTGCTGCACTTGCGAATCATTCTGTGTCAACAACGCCATCAGAATATCCAGCTCCAACTTCGTCAACATTCGTTGATCGTACAGTGTCTCCACGACCACAAGTGCGTTCTCTTTCGTATCCATCCCCTTTGGTATCGTATCGATAGGATTCGTAGATCTTGGCGTGGACAAATTAATCTTCAACGCCGCCAATCGCTTTGCCGTCGTCTCCAAGTCCGATAAACTACTTCTGTCGTTCTTGTAGCTGTGGAAAGCACTCCAAAGCACAGGATGTTGCTCCAACACGAGCGCCAACAAGTGTGCCCCATGGTCCTCAGGCACCACGTGTCTGTCCAGTAATTTCTCGACGACTTCCAGCAACTTGATCGTGTCTCCAACTTGATGCAAACTCGTAATGCTCCAATCTTCTCGACTCAAAGACAACACTTGCAGCTGCACTGGCGGGTTCGAGACTTTTCGGCCAATAGCGGCAACTTTCATGGCAATGACCTCGGTATAAAGCGCATTCACGCCTTGATCTTTCTTATCCCTTCTTCTCGGAGTCTGCACTTTATGCTCGAGCTTGCTCGCGTCGTCGGGACGCAGCAAACGCAGCAAAAAGCGCTTTTTCTCGTCCACCGATGTGTTTGTAGCCATTGCCGTGAAAACGTGAGCACTCTGCTGCTCACACAAATCATAGAGCATAGCTGACTCAAAGCTGCTGAGGTGCAACTCGTTTATTAGCGCCTGTAGTAGTTTATGAAGCCTCTGAAGGTCGGTCGAACCCTTTGAAGCCGTAATGTGCGGCTCGACAGTAGGTTGCATAGCTCCAGATGGTGCAAATAAAGCAGAGACGCGTCCTGTAAGCAGTTCGGGCACTTTGCAAGCTACAGAGAGTGGCACAAGGCGCTGAATCGAGTTCGAATGGCGCTTCTTTCGTCCCGCACGCGCCGCTTGGAAGCCGACACAGACACCCGTATGAGAGTTTAAGGCTACGCGCACCACTTGCTGCAACTCTTGTGGTGGTATGCCGGCGTACAGCCCCAGCGTTGCCGAGGAAGAGACCCCGGACAGCTGCACGTACGCCACCTCGCCAACCATAAGGCCTAAAGTTAGAATTGAAGAAGTTTTCGATCTACGCGTGGTGCACGTAAATTTGTGGTTTCCACACCTATCGGCAAGAAAAGGTAATTGTGCTGAAGCTAAGTATAAATTGTCAATGTGCCGAAAAACTCTATAGAGTAAACGATCAGTAAGACAATAAAAATGGAAACCACTGCCAGGCGCTCGTTTTTGCGCTCATTCTATCAATGTGGAACCCCTAGGACATTTCTCTTGGTTTACGATTGGGTGCAGTGAGTAAATAAAGCTTAAAAGCGTGGCTGTGATGTCGTAACCGCCAACTTCCAAGGCAATGATTCTCGACATTGTATTCCTGTTCGTATACACACAAGGCTAGACTTTGCGTACTGTGCACGGAATTTTATCTCTCATAGCTCCCTCCTATTTATAATGTACGGCTTTAAAGACATTAAAGGGCGCATATATGGCTTTATGCCGGCCGCTCGTGAAGCGATAGAGAATTTGACGCACGCAGAAGGATTCGTTTTGAGCAGCGCCTAGTAGGAATGTGTAAGCAAATGCCGATTCTTAAGTTTTGCACTACGGCATAGGATGATTTAAAAAAGCTGCGGTAGATTAGCGCGAATTTTCCCAAATACGCAATAATAAAAACTAGAAAGTCGTCGCCATCCGTGAGCGTTAGAGTATCAATTATCACACACAGTAGATAGCCGGTAGTTTATTTTTCACCATATAGCAGTATCATCATTTCGTCGCCGTCCATCGTCGCGAGCATGTCGTACACATCAATACAACGGCTGCAATCACCGCGTGTCTCGAATGCTCCTTCTCCATACTTCTGTGAAGGTCAGATAGACATGTCGAATGGCTCGTTCTCACATCCACTTATGTCTACACGAGCGACTTGTTCTCGGTGCTTGTAACACTCATCGGGACTACGAGATCTGGACTTGACATCCGGAATTATGTAAGTAAGTCCTTGGTCCGACCTAGATAGTTTTGTTCCGACGAGCCAGCGGTGCCAACGATATTAGGCATCGCTCAGAACTTATGTAGACTTCTTGCATATGTTTCGTCGCATGTAGTAAGGTGTAATAGTCGTCGAGGATGCTTTTGAAGGTCGGTTGTCGGACAAGACTTAAGAAGCGAGCGGGACGAAGTCAGTAAAGGAGAGGGAGTGTCAGTTGCTCGGTGCAAATTGATATCAAATGGAAAGCTTTTGCGGATTCTTGTCTTGCTACTGTCTTACTGGTGGTCTTCGGCCATTTAATTCACTCATTCTAAAGGCTACTATTTCTCCTTACTCCATCTTACTAATTACACATTCTGGGTTGTGTTCAAACATTGAGATGTCCTGGCTCCCCATGGCTATGGGGCTTCTGAACTCTGCTTCTGGTCCAAAACTTTGCAATCGTCTATTCGTATGGATGGTATTAATGCATATGCATTTTTAAAGTAATGCAAAATATGGCGAGATGGCCGTTACCGGCAAACCTGCCGGTGACAACAGTTAAGTCATGAGTGGAGTGTGCCCTTTCGAGAAATGAGCTGATCGAAGATGCTATTTCTTAATGAAGTGTTGTGTTTTCGTCCAAACCTGGTCCACTATATCACGGTTGAGATCCCCTGCGTTCAAATTACCAACATTACACTGATTGCTGGACAAAGTAACGCCCCAAATGTAGCATACTTTTTTAAGGAGATAGTTTATATGTTGAAGAAAAATATAGTCCAAGTTGAGCTATCATATTGCCATGAGCTCGACTCGATGAATGTCTCAGTTGGGGTCAGATAGCAGCCAATTTAGTCGGTGGAGTTCCTTCTGTCAAAAAATATAGCAGCGCGTCAATCTAATGTGTGGCTTAGAATGAGCCTCAACTAATAGGAAGGGTGTCAAGTACTTGCGGTGTAAGTTTATCGTTTTGCTTGTTGGAACCATCTACTTCCGGCAAGCGCTAGAACCTTGACGCTCATCATGGCGTAAACGATATTTATGGACGCCGCTTGCGAGGTTTGCGTAAAAAGCCATAAGAAATGGCTGAGTGATCATGCGTAGTACATCGTACGGCAGTGTTTCATGCACAAGTGCTGATATTTACATCGTATGCCATAATAAATTGCACATTTAAATCAGATCAGTACAATTGTCTGGCATGTATACTCTTTGCTTACATGTAGCTCGGATGTCAGAATGTGCAACTGCTACGTAGCCTTTTTGTCTTTGTTTTGATAATTTGAGTTTGGAATGTTGATCGTTTTGCCTTTTTATATGTGCTTGAAATTAATTAGAATTTCCATTGTGGGGAAATCGTATAATATTAGTTTTGACCCCAATAATCAAATATTTAATTTGCAGTCACGGTCCATCCATTCTCTTTGTAGACTACGCTGATTGCTGAGAGTCCAAAGCTGCTATAAATAATATTCTTGAAAAGAAAGGACATAAAGTTATCCTATAGCACTCATAAGAACGCGACAAGGTATTGACAGTAATTCATTTAGAATATGAAAAACGGAGCGTAATCTTAGCGTAATCATTCCTCAAGATTGCTTCAATGCATCGAGGACCTCTACCACTTGCAATGCCTATTATTATTTTGCTACCAAAGGAATTTACCAAAACGTAAAGCAAATTGTATCACATATTTATACAGAATTTACTAAAGATTGAGGCTCATACGAATGCGTTCCGACTGCAAAAGGAAAGGTCGTCGTCGAACCAAACATTTGGGTGTACATATGTCTTTAGTCTCTTATATCTTGCATGTTAGTATAATTAGTATAGTATTCGGATTATTTCAGCATCAAGGCTTGTGATCGTCTGTCTGTCAAAGTTAGTTTGATGGTTGATACAAAAAGCGATAGGACAACAGCTTTAGCATCGGGTACTATCTTTAATAAAAAAGCGTGCAATCTTGAGTGGATACATGCAACTGGTGGCTACGGTGGCTAATTAATACTTCAAGCTTTAATATGTAAGTAATAAGGTTTATAACTACTTATACCACCGCGAGTATGCAGTATAACAAATCAGTGTTTGAAGCTCCAAACACTGTAGTAAGGTATTGATAATTACAGGCCAAAATCGCAAATCTGAGCCTGAGGAACCAAGTCATGACTCCGATGATGCTGGAAGCATTCCGCCAGTATATGACAGTGAGAGTGACTCAAGTGACCATTCGGCAAGGGTTGACGATTCTGGGTTGGAATGTGAGCCTTATAATGGGGATCATTCTAACTCAGGACTAGGTCCAGTTTTTTCAATGGAAGACATTGAGCCTACGATTATGGCTTGACCGAAATCAGTCTGGCCATATGAAGGCGAGCCAAAATTCCCGACAGGTTCAAATACAGCGGCTGATTTTACGGTGCACGCATTTTTTTCACCAAAATAATGAGTCTTTAGTACCGTTGCCACCCTGACAGAGGAAAACGGCATTTACCTCCCACATAACGGAAATATCCACCTACCTCCTATCTAAATATTATGAGTGGCTTAATGAAGGTTCGAAAGGACCCATTCCGCCGGACCAAATCCTCGGGCACACGACTATGGACCCACCTCAGTCTGTCGCGTTTTTTGTAACGGCCACAAAGTTGAGCGAAAAATTTTTAAGCGTAGACGTATACTAAGGCAACATTGAAGAATTTAGTTTATCTCAATTCTGCGCGGTCATTTAATTGATATACTAAATCGGACATACTACCACTAACGAACCAAGTCTTCACCGAGTTTTACTCGATGCGGGAGTGGAGGCCAATTTTCACCACCTTCGGGCGAAGCCTTTTGGTCACGCGGTCCTTCAAGAGTTACACGCAAATACTTATCGTCAGACGATGGGACAATGTTCGGCCGTGTTGCAACTTATTACCCAAACCAGACCGCCTTTGACGTTTAGTTAGTTTTGGGACTATTGAAAATCTGGCCAAAACCAGAACTGGCTGAGGTCGATCTAGCTCAGCAGATATTGCACCTAATATTTATGGGACGCACTTAAATTGAGTGCGATTCTCGGGGTAGCAGTATCGGCACTGCCCCACCCGTTGTGGTTATTATGGGACGATTCGACTTTGTTCGCCATGACAAAATCTTCCATAATGGAAAGAATTTTGGCTGGGTCACTTCCCTTTGAACTACGCAAAACCGTTGTGTATCTGCGCAAGCAGGCTACTCTAGTTCACCCTTAGGTTTATTTATCACTATAGTTCAACGGACCCTAAAAGGCAACTCGATTAATGCGAATGATTTGGATAATGTGTCACAACGAACCCGAAATTATTTTTCTAACAATTTTCATATAGTGGGAATTCAAAAAGAAAATCTACGGTTATCAAAAGCTTAAGAAAAGTCCAGCTTCCCAGCTGACTTTCAGCTTTTGGTCTCTAAATAATATGGGCACTATGAAAGAACAAGCTGGCGTTAGATTTCTTATTAAAACCTACTAGCCCTATCCGCAACCCACACGACGTTACACGCCGGCACGTCACTTCTTTGGATATATTTTTCCTGTATATCCAAGTCTGAAGCAAACTTGACTCGACCATCAGATACATTCACGAACTATACGCCCCAGTTCAGCCGAGACGCCAGGCTATTTATTTTGAAAATTTGCCCCGTCAATTTATATAAACAATCACCGTATTGTTTTGGAAGACTTTAATACCGTCATTCCCAGTCAAGTGAATCAGGCACGACATGGCGATAGAGATCGCCTTCAAGGGCGCAATGGATTGCTCGACTGTACGAATTTAATCCGTTAATCCGTTTGGTCGACCCTTGGCGATAGTGAAATTCCGGTCTTTGAAACCGAGAACCCCCAGCTCAAGTTCAAGAAATGAATATACTTAACTTTCCTCTCGACTTTTTCACACATTTTTCCAGGATTTTCACCATGATTGCAAAGGCTTAACAGAATAGGCAACTATACCGGAATTTCTTTTCGACAGTCAAGAAAGCTTCCACTGAAATGCCCAGTTTGGGTAATTCAGTTGATTGAGGCCCAAGTGTATTTACAAACGCCTTAAATGAATAAAAAAAATCTTTTCGGACTCGAAATTAAGATTTCTCAAATCCGTATTTCCTTCTCGATGAGTTCAAACGGAAAGATTCTATTTTTCTGCGTGAGTTGTTCCTGAAGGAAAAAAATGAACGCATGCGGGTGTTAGAAAATCTTCACCTTTAAGTGAATGAACGGTAGCATTTGCACGCTCAGGAATCATCTATATCCGTCCGGGCCAAATTACCGTTGCAAAAACCCAGCTTTAAGTAAAACTGAATGAACAAAATTACTTTATACAAGTAGAAATCCAACTTCGACTAGGAATCGCTGAGCGCTGCTCAAAAGTTTCCTTCAGACCGCCAAACATTCCTCACAAGACGCCCATTCCGGTCAAGTCAATCAAAGACCTAAAGTCGACTTGTTCCTTTTTTGTCGTACCGGTCTGAGATTTACTGTTCGCCTTCGGGACTATTCGGCCATAGTAAGCCCAAATGGGATCACTTAAAGCTGGCCCAAATTCTTCAAGACACTGAAGCGCGACTAATTTTGAAGGATCAGGCTTATTTGGACAGCCCCTTCACAGCCTTTGAGCTTTATTGCTAACACAAACGGCAATCGGACAAACTTCGGCCTCCCTGTTGAATATAACAAGACAGACCTCCTCTCTAGAGCAGAATATTTGAAGCTATATATGCTGCTTGATTCCAAAGGGGAAAAATGACAAAATTTAACGTAAAGTCCAAACTCGCTTCTACAATCGGAATTTCTACAGCAATTTTCGAGCCAATTTCACTACTTTAAGTAGACGCTAAAATAGGGCCCAAAAGTCTGGCCCATAGACTCTGCTCCTTATTGAAAAAATTACTCCACCTGGATTTGTACCGAGCCGGGATATTTGCCACGCACTTTTACGACTTCGAGTCAGCTCACGACGTGACTTATAGTTTGTGTGCCTCCTCGACTCTACGTCCTCAAATTACAATTTTAGCCCACTTTAGTATACTTCAGACACAATTTAGACACCAAAAAAGGAGCCACGGCAACTATATTGTTTATCTTGCACTTTTTATCAATAAGGTCCTAGGTCCCTGCGATAAAATTAAGCTTTTTACTACCAGCCAATAGCAAAATTACAAGTACTTAAATAACGGTCGGTTGTCAATTCTTGGCATCTACGACTTGTCTCCTCGTTCTATTCGATTAGGTCGAAAAGGCTTACCCGACGCTGTGAATGCCCATTCACCAGTGTCCGTGTCGTCGTCATCGTCTTTGACATCGTCATCTTCAATAAAGTCACGTTGAATGACGGATTTCGAGCGTGGAAGAGGCGGCGGCGGCGCTAAAACTTGAGTCGTGGGGCGCGAAGTGGCTGCAGTCTCGGATTGCAACCGCCTTCTCCTTGGCGCCCCCGTCGTCTTTTGCAGGAACAAGGGGATGGGCAGGCCGGCTTTCTTGAGACACGTAAAGCAAATGTGCATGGGCACAAGCCCCACGGCATGCAACTCCACTTGCTCTTTCGTGGCACAAGCGCGACAGACCACATGCCCACAAGCGTGGCAATTGACGCGCGTCGAGAGCACGTGGAACAATTTCTTGCATTCGTGACAGCTCTTGGCAGCGACTTTCGATTCCCATTGCGTCTTCATCACAAATGTCCGCGAGTCCAACTGCTTGCGACGAAAGTGCGAGCACAACCGCGTGAGGTTGTCGCCAAACTTTTCCATCAACAATCTTGCCGTGAACCCCGGGACCCAGCCTCCATATTCTAACCCAATCATATAGACGATTTTAGTCGACCTCGAATCGGTTTTCAAAGACGCTGCGCGACCGGACCGGCGGAGAAAAAACCCCGACCGAAACATGGTACAGGATGGCAGATTTGGCTGGTTGCGCGCTTCGGCAAACTCTGAATCGTCAATGGAATCCCATAGACAGTAGCCGATCATCGAGCCGTCGGGCTGGCGAATCGTGTCCGTGGCAACTACGAGGCACACCTTGCGGTTCATCATGAGACCAGGCGTTTGGTAGCAGGCGTACCGGATATAGATCGAGTTCATGGGTCGCTCTTTGGTCGGCCGACGCAGCACCGACAGGATGCGCGCTTCTAACAAATTATCGGACAAGACGCGGTTGTTGCGCTGCATCTTTTCGTCCTCGGCCACGACAAAGAGCTTCATGATCTCGTCGACGGTCGCGTGCGTGTGGGTCACACAACAAAACCGGGTCTGGCCGAGCTTCACTGTCCCTTCGTCCGTAAAGTACGAAATGTCCTTCTTCCGCAGCTTGGGTTTCCACTGGACGTGCTTGGATTTGTCGGACAGCATGGACGCCATCACGGCCTGCACGGAATCGTTCACGCGACCAATGATCTCACGACGACGGACACGAGAGAGCTCAACGTACGTCTGCGTGGGCTGACTCTCTGGCAAGACACTCGTGCCATTCGTCTGCAGAGGCTCGGGCGAGCTCTTGAGGCGTTGCACGGGCACTGGCTGCAATCCATCGATCGCTGAGATCGCTTGCCTCGGTCGTGCCTGCAAATCACAGTCGCTGGGGAAAAGTACCGACGCATCCTGGGCCCCTTGTACGCTAGGATTGTTGGTAGCCAAAGCGTGGCCAGACGGTTGCCGAGGCCGCTCAAACGTGACGCGTGGTGACGCTCGCGGCTGGTGTTGCGAGTACCGTCGAGGCGCTTCGAGCGCTTTTTGCGCCGCCGTGCGCGGATCATGAGACTGACGTCGACGTCGATGGTGCTGAAAGGGATTTGAAACAGGAAGCGGTTGCTCTTGGCTTGCATGGGATTGCATCTGAGTCGAGTGCGATGGCACCGAGGCCTCCGACGGTGAAGACGCTGTCGTCGACGGTGGCTGGGTGGACTGGACAATAGTTTGGTCGAACGGTCGAAGAGGCTGCTTGGCCATGAACGCACCATGGATCGCCGCTTCTTGTCGTTTGGGTCGCAATTGCACCTTTGCGTGACGATCGACGTCACAGCGCGTGGCGGCCACGGCCCCTGGCCTTCCATTATGCGCGGTACTCATGATTTAAGTACAGGGGACTCTAAGGCTGGGACACAAAATCGACTTGTGAGTGGTGGAGTATAGGAGCGGGCAGACTCGGTATAGCCAGTGCAGTCTCACATAAAGGAAGATTAGAATTAGGTACACGGAGACTGAATCTTTTGATGAGTAATAATCTGCATAGTGATTATGTTTTGCACTAAAAAGTGGTGGTCAACTCTGCTTTGTCGAAGTCGCCATATTATCTTGTATGTATAAGGACACGAGAATGAAGCAACTCCAACGGAGAATGCAGCCAAGTGAGATAGAATTGAGCGTTTGTGCTTAAACACGGGTGGGTTTTGTAAACGACGTCTCTACACCCTGAAAGCATCAGCAGCCCAACAAGGATCTTGGCGAGCCTTATAGACCGGCAACATCACCGAATTGTCGGCACAGATCGATTAAGTCAGAGCGTCGTTCATGGCTTGATTTGTTCGATGCATACGTATAGCGACTCCTGTCTTGAGAAGACGGATTATCGATTAAACTTCCGCTATCGAAGGTATGCAAAGAAGCACTGAACATATAAAAAATAATCTCGACGGTCTTGATGAGTACAAGCACTACCGGCTGGACTTAAGATGACTTTTCCGTCTTTACATGTCCAAAGGGTCGCTTATGTAAAAGTCGAGACTAGTCACCTTAAATGGGTGTCAAGTTCTGGCCACTACATGTACACGAAGTCGAAAGATATGCTCCTTATTTATTGCGTATAAGATTTAGAGTTCTGTATTTGTATTCATGCAGGATTTTTCCTTTATCGACACCTCGTACGCGCCGACCGACTTCTCCGAAGTGGTCGCGTTGACTGGATAGCTCACTCCCACAATCTCAACCCTATCGATTTTGGCTCGCACAAAACGATCCCAGTCACGGAGCCTTTTGGTGACAGGAAGGGCTACAAATGCAATCACCTCGCGCCCATATAAGCTAGAAAGCCTTATAAGCAGCACGAACTGCTCGTTCGACAGATAAAAACATACCTATTTTGGAGCCTTTGCGAGGATTTGGATGGTCAATGTTGTCGTGTGGATGGGAAATTGACTATAGATGCAACCAGATTAATCGGGATCCCATTTCACCTTGCACAGAGGAAACACGCTGAAAGATTTGGTGAACGACCCGTCTTCTTACCTCTCTCTAGGGATATAGGCGTATTAAACGCCTTTTTAAGTAAATATGTTTCATTCTAAGCTCCCGGATGTAAAGTATTTCGAGTCTCAATACTTTAAACGATGACTCAGTCTCACAATAATTTTTCTCATTGAATTGTGGTGATGGTGGTTACAATGCTAACTAGTATCGTAGAGTACTCTTGACCGGGTGAGGTTCACTGGCTTCTTATGATGCCGACTAATAATCAATACGGAATTTGATGCGATGCAAAAAGAACGGCCATGGCTGCGGTAACATCGCGCTGATACAACGGCTAATTTTTGATAGAGTTACTTTCATGACTTGCACACGAAGAGCTGTCATAGGAAAGTTTTCGAGGCGTGCTAAGAAATTAGGAGTACAAGTCGGTGCCATGGCTTGCATCGACCGGCAAGTAAAATCTCGTCGTCTTTCACTAATTGTAGCTCCTAATTTCTTAAGAGACGACGATTTGCGTTGATGGGCGAATCACATAGCCACCGCCTACTGCGTTGATGACTTCGTTTACTATATCCACCCGAGGATTTACCGGGAGCTGTCTTTTTGGACTTTACCATTTTCCTCTTTGTCCTACTTCTGTTAATGTTATCAACAAATGCGGGTTAGAACCATAAAGCTTTACAGCGCTTTTCCTTCGCGCAATCCGTGGATCTGACTTCAAGTCTAATATCTTTTAGGCGTACACTCAGGTAACTTGGCAATCTTGACAACGTTACAATGAGCTGAGGTTTCTTGGTGGCACTTGAACGCAAAAATCTAACGAGTGATTGCCCTATACATCGCACGCAGATGCTAGTTTCTATGGACAATTGGGCGAAGCATAACGATATGCATGTCCTCCTCGCTGCTGTGGGTGAGGCTCCACAACAGCCCTCATTGCCTTGGTCGATCTTTGTCGGGCGAACATTTTTTAGAACGGCTGTACGGACGGACGCTCCTTAGTTGCGGGCACAGAGCTTGTATTAGACGCATCCTGAGGGATGGAGGTAGCCCTTTCTGCTAGCTGGTTGGTTCAGCTTAATTTATCACATGCATATTTAGAGGAGCTGAATCAAGTACTTATGCTGAAGTATAGATAAGAATAAACTTTGCATCAAATAAGTCGTTCTTGAAGTTGAAGTTTGAGACGGAACACAACATGCCTTTCGTATGTCTTGGCTTGGCATAATGCCAAGTCAGGCGTCGTAAAACGTAAGATCCGAGATCAGGTCCTACCGTATCCCAACGAGCCGCCAAAAGACCGCGGCTTACTCAGGAAATGCTTGTTGCTTCAGATCCCGAATTACGATTGCCATCAGGCAGTCGTGTCTGAGCCGTTCCAACGACCGCATACTAAGAATTGACATTCGCTTATATGCGTTATGTCAATTCTACTAATATGGGCCAGTTTTGCGCGGAGGGAAGATTATTGTCTATTTTGGGCTTGCATTCATGTTGAAAATTTACGATGAATGACGACACATTTGTCATGAGTGATGCATGTTTACCGTCGTCCTCATGATGCATTGTCATTAAGTCTAAAAGATGCACTAGGACATAAAGCTCTGTTCGATCAAAGGCAAATAAATTTGCTAGGCAATTCGAGATGCCTCGACCTGAACAAGATGACTTGATCCTGTTTTTCCTAATCATTTCATCAAACTGTGCAGCCGATGGTATAGTCGGCAGCTTTGCGAACGGTGCAAAACGGCTTTATCAAGTCCAAAAAGGCTAGACTAGTTGCCTGCTGGAGATACTCCTGGATGGTATCAAAGCATCCTGTGCAGACTCTCAGCTTCCTTTTAACCGACCTGTGAGACTAGTATTGTCAGTACTTAACTTGTGCAAATAGGAATTTGTCTCAAGCTTCTCAATTCCTTTTAAAATCGTGGTGTCGGTCAGAGACAGCTTCCATATTTTCGGGGAATGCTCAATTTATGCTAAACTGCCGAACACTTTTTATCTACTGCCGCAAATACAATCTTCGCGTAAAGTTGATGGAACAAGACCTTGGCAACGTGCTTTAGATGGCCTATGTAAATTTCAGAGCGGCTATATGCAAAGTTATCGATACAGGTCCGGGCAAAAAAATGATATGGTGGGACCGTGACAAAGCGCTCAATCTCTGGAGAGCTTTGTAGCACTTGTGACGTAATTAGATAATCTCACAGCATACTGCTAGGTGCCTTAACTGCCGTGAAAATTACATCCGACTCCCTCATTCCAAGTTAATGACTTCTTTCTTTGCAATACACAACCTGCACCTAGACGTGTTCTTAAGCAGCACGTCCTAAGAATGAGTGTTTGTGCAAGACCGTTGCACCGTTTAGCTGTTTATAAGCATGAGCCAGTCTCCACTTCCTAGTAAGAAGTGAGTACAAAGTCAGCACTATGACTTGCTTTCCTTAACAGCGAAAAAGGTTTTACTGTATTCGTAGCAGTGGCCATTGCCTTGTGGCACAAAACTTCGTGCCTGGAATGAGGTCGATCTCGGGACTAACTTCTATGTCTTGTTGAAGCTTTGCCGGCAGACCACATCCAAGGATTTCTGTTATACCAAATCCTTGGCTTTTTTTCAGATTTTCTAATTCAAGGTGAGACGTACACTGCCTGAAAGGCAGATCCAACAAAGCTTTGTCTAGAATGGAAAATTCGTTTGTATCCTCAAGAAAGTTTGTATTTTTGTTGATGACATACTTCCGGCTTTAATTTACGCAAGAGTTTAGTAACTTCAGTTACTTCGAGGTTCTATCACTCTTACATCTCCTCTGAAGGAACACAGCGACCAGTCAGGATCAACATTCACTATATACGGTCTCTTCGGCAGCCACAAGGATTCCAGAAGTCGCTTTCTTGTTGCATCCTCATTCTATTTCACCGCTTCAATGTAGCCTGATTCTGGTACTTCGCTATCTATTTGTGGTCAAATGTCTTCCACTATGCTACTAAAAGAATGCTGTTACTCGACCGTGGTGGTACTAGCTTACGTACCCGAGAAGCTGTGTTGTCCTGGACCTAAGGTGTATACTTGCAGAGTTTCTTCAACCAAATTTGACAACCCACCTACAGATTAATGTTAGTCAGTGACTCACATGACTATAATACCCGCTTACAGTTTTTTTTAAGATGGAAGCACTGTAATATTTTTATAGAAATGCTATCTTAGGGGCTTCGGCAGGTGGTTTACTACATTAATTTTCATGATTACCTCGAGACTAGGTTTTCTCTTCAAGAATTCGTACGCAACAGGTGTGCCACCAAAGACTTAGTGCATGGGTCTAAGTGGCTGGCGTCTATGTCCCTGCCTCGTCAATTTATTTAAAGTTCGTGTTTTCTCTTTACCACGGCGTGCCTAACATCAAGTCATACTTGTCTACGTAAAGGACTCTGTGCTGTTAAATCCTCACATTTTACAGCCATACCTAGTTTAACCTTACATCTTTCGAGCCGTCATTTACCTGACTCGATTACGGTGCTTTCTCGCAAAGCATCAGTCAACCTTACTATCGACCGCAATTGCTTTGTCGAAAATGCTTTTTTTGCACCCTCATACATTTTGATGGACAGACATATGTCCAGCGTTGATGGCTCACTTTTCGAGGCTGTCAAGCTCTCAGGGGCTAAGCTCCAATAATGTATAACATCCACTCATCCAGCATGAATTCTTAGATCTTTCTAATCGATCAGCTTACCCTTACTGTCGATTGTGCGGCTCTAGTCAGCTACGAGCGAAGCATAAGTTCACACCATCTGTCTCTCGTTACAAGCATAGGTTATGTGCTCCAGCTTGCTGCCAAAGCTGCTTTACTAGGCATTACATAAGTTTTTTAGGATTGGAATTGAGCTAGGGGGTGAGTCTTTGAATCTGATTGTACAATCAATGAGATTCAGGCGAAGCGAGCTTGTCTGTGGCCGTACTACTTTCAAAAAGCGAATTAAAATCTCTTTTATAGTTTCATCCTGCAATTCAAAGAATCAAGTGCGAGGCGGACCTTTT
This sequence comes from Plasmopara viticola, assembly GCA_001695595.3. Classification (NCBI taxonomy): domain Eukaryota; phylum Oomycota; class Peronosporomycetes; order Peronosporales; family Peronosporaceae; genus Plasmopara; species Plasmopara viticola. Next base: position 76,847 of record MBPM02000123.1, on the reverse strand, counting down.
TCGAGGCCGTCCAAGGACACTGTCGCTTGGGAAGTGGGAACACAGTGATAGAGGGGAGTATATACCTTAAAGCGGCATTCGAGCCTTCGGCCCAAACTGCCGCTTTAACCTTCATGTTTCTCCCACAGCTAAATCTCTATCCTATATAAGAACTACCCTCTAAACCCATCATCCTTAACCCACAGACAAATCATCAACCCAATTACCCGTAAGCATTAATCTCATCCCTATATAAAAAACACACCTCTAAACCTTCCATCATTACCCTCACAGACAAACAACATTTCTATTAACCTGAAGCACTTAGAGTAACGATAATATCCTCTTTAGTCAAAGATGTATTTTGAAATGAATAAAGATAAACAAAATTAAAAAATCAGTTGTGATTGTGCTGGTAAACAACATTTGAAGAGAGCAAAACATAAAAACTGGTTAGAAACAAATAAATAAATATCATTCTATCTCAAGAAAAAAGTACAATAGTATAACAAGATAAAAATGGTTTATACTAAAGAATCCTACGAACGCAACAAGGCTTCAATTACTGCAGCGAAGAAGCGATACTATGAAAAGCATAGAGAAAAACTTCTACAGAAACAAAGAGAATATGATCGAGCACATAGGGAAGACAGGAAAGAAAAATACAAGGCTGATAAACTAGAAAAACAAAACACTATCCAACAATAATGAAACAATATTTTTTTTGTTTGAAAACAATATAAATCACAATATATACAAAGACATTGTTATCTTGAACTACAATTTATTTAGTATACAAAGACATTTTCAAAATGCCAGTCTCGAATGCTCTTAAGAAATCACAAAAGAACCGAAGTGAGCTATATAAGTTTGCCAAGAAACACAATTTAAATGTTAAATGGACGTCTACAACAAATGTTATGGAAAAAGCAGTCAATGCTTTCAAGCAGTCCAAAGCTAAGACCATCATTAAGTCAATTAGAACTTTCAAGGCTAACAATGACAATGCTGCTTTAAAATCTATCAATACTACATCGCGTAATGTTGAAATGCAACTAAATCGATTCAACCGTATTAGAAAGGATATTGTAGCACCTGCTGATAAGAAACTCTTAATTAACTTAAAGGATTCGAAAGGTGATGTTGTCAAATCATATCACGTACAAGATCGATTAATTAACATCAACAATCTATTTATCAATGAAGAGAACCAATACAGCTCTGGAGCAGATGTAGATTTAGAAGTACTACCAACTACATCAGTAGAAGTTGAATGGTTAAATAATCCAAAACGCTCTCGTTCTGAGAGAAAGAATTTCTTTCGTTATCTAACCAAAGCATATTACAATCTGGAAGCATATCAAGTATACACACAATGCTCTGAAAAAAATGATGACAGAGAAACCCCTTGTTTCTTATATGCTTTGATGCAAGCAGGTGTAGATGCTACAATTGTTAAGCAAATCTCACAGTCAATGTTTAAATCAGGTGCCACTGTTGATTTCATTCGCAAGACTGCTAATGCTTTTAATCTATACATCTCAGTTAAACGATACTATCCAAACAAAGATACAGGTCGAGCTGATAATAACATTTCTCTATATGGTATTAAAAGCTCTAATGTTATCAAATTAGGATCTGTTGGAGAGCATCTATTTGCTATTAAACAAACTAATATTACTAAAGCAGCTCTCAATCATCCTGAATTAGTAGATCAACATAAACGAACTGATTTTTTTGTTAAAAATGGAAAGGCTTCATTCAACAACAAACAAATAAAATTTCTTAATAGCTATGAGGTTATCAGTTATCTATATCATTATCGCGATACACATTTGGAAACGATTACTCAACGAAATGTTCCTATGCTACTCAATAACAAGTATCAAGAGGTTAGAGAGTTAAATGATGAAGATTTTGGTGATAGTAATTTTAGAGAAATCGGACGTGTAGAAGGTAAAGAGTTAAATCTCGGTTATGCACCATTCAGAAAGTACATTGAACATCAAAGAAAGTTTGTAGAAGAAACAAAATACAATATTGTTTATTTCGATTTCGAAACACTTGTTAAGGATGGTAAACACATTCCTTATGCTGTGTCATATTGCATTGCAAGTGTGGATACTACTATTAATAAGTTTCCTATTCCAAATTTCAGTCAGACAAAAAACATATATGGATTCGATTGTGTAGTTAAATTCCTTGATGAGCTTCCATGTCATACTTGTAATCTTCTTTGGGCGCATAATGCTGGATTCGATTCTCGTTTCATATTAAAGTATCTGACCTACGACTCAAAATACACTAATTTAATTGATCAAGGCACTAAACTAAAACAAGCAACTGGTTCTTATAGAGGGCGTGATATTGTCATCAAAGATACTATGAGTTTCCTCGCAGGAAAAACTACCTGAGATGTTCAAAAGCGCAACTAAACATTTAGGAATAGAGAAAGAGTGCTTTCCACACAAATTGATTAACGATCATGACTATAAATCCAAATGGCCGCTTGAATACTTAGACTCTTATAGTGATAAAGACACTCTAATTAAAAACGCATCACAGATCGGCGCTATCATTAACAACACATTCGATTGTGAGATGTATGCAACCCATTACTGTAATAGAGATGTAGATGTATTGAAGGTATGTTTCGAGGCATTTAGACGAATGGTACACACAGAGTACAATCTAGACGTATATCGTTTTCTAAGTGTGTCGTCTCTATCAATCGCATACCAACACAACGAAGGATGCTTTGATGGTTGCTATGAGATGAATTCAGTATTACTTGGCTTTATGCGTGAAGCTACGGTCGGAGGTAGAGTAATGACTCGTGATAATCAAAAGCATCATATCAGACATAAGCTTGCTGATTTCGATGCTGTTAGTCTATACCCATCTGCTATGGTTGAAATACCTGGTATTACTCGTGGTAAACCGAAACTATTCAAAAATAGCATCTAGAGGGTGACGATCGTGTCAAGTTTGGTCGCAACGAATTAAGCGACAAGTTAGCCGTTGGGTGAGGCTTAAATCCATGTTGAGCTTGAAACGAGGATGGTGAAACTGAGTTGGTGAGCGAGATGACGAACGACTTGAGTCGCTAATTATGACACGATTGATTACGTACGCCCTTATTTTTTTTTCCTGTCAATTTTTCAGGCTTAAAATTAGACCAGAATGTCTCACCGCAATGAAGCCACGTTCTAAGAATTTACGTTTGCAAATTTTGGGTAATGTATATCTCATTCTGATTTTTTTTCTTTATTTCCGTGTAATGTACCGGTAAATAGCATTTTTCTCAGGCCTGGAAATATTTGTATAACGGCTGTAAGTCGGCAATAGAGCTCGTGAGCTTGTCAAAGAATAGGGTGAAAGATGGCAAGGTTACAGCCACCATTTGGTAGTCAATGGCTTGATGCAAATCAGCTGACATTGTTGTTGAGAAGTGTGATTTAAGACACAAAACAATCTCGTTGTACCTTGCAGACAATATATACAAGCATCTGCTAGTCGAAGGATCGCATTACGATGATGGGCGCAAAACAGAGTTTCTGAGGAGGTTTCTGACTCAGTAAAAGGCTTGGAGCTTGAGACATATGTACGCCTCAATGGGAAGTTAGTATACAGATGTCTGAGGAGGCGCATAATGTAATTAGATCTAAGGCCACTAGACCTTGAACTATACAAACACGTGTATTGTGTTGGCTGCCAATGTAGCTCGATTTCCTCAGCCGCGCCGTTTGAGTAGTCTTCAGTCATCGTTATAACTCAATAAATTCGAACTGATTAATATCAGCTAGTGAAGCCATAATGATCTGGTCAAATGATTTTAAAACAATTTATTACGCAAATTTTGGATCTACTATTTGTATAGCCTGAATTAATTCCATTATTAAGAGCGTAACTCCTACTGTTGCAGAAAAAGTGCAAGATAGTTTACCATAAATCGTTCCCTATCCCCGGCTTATTAAGATGTCTCCTATGCAACTGATTGTGATTATCTTTGTGTTGTCCTACTACAAATCTGCCCAAGCTCGATCTTTGTCGTGTCAGCTCCGTCGTCACCTTCCAGCTCTGAAGATTCGATCGGTCCTTGACACCTGAGCATAAAATCACTTATATAGGGCTACGTAGAGCTAAGTATGCGAGAGACAAGGAGAGGGGAACAAGAGCTCCAGAATTTACACCATTCGTCCTTACGCTTTAGCAACCAGCTTGTACAAAGCTGGCTGCACCGTAATCGACAACACAGGTAGAATCTAAAAGTTACCACGAACCACTATCACAAGTATTCACAAAATTCAGGTTCAGTCTTGGCGCTGCTCTGTCGACTATATTTCGAACACGTTCTATTACATAATTTCAGATGTCAGTTAAAGCTCTGCATCATCGTTGTTGTCGTTACTTTGTAAGGCGAAATTTCATTGAGGTTGATGGTGTGTCAAAGTTCGGCCTATAAGATTTTGCCTTCATTGTTTTTGTCAACCAAGTCACTCAAAAATAATCATGAGTTTGCATATTGAATTTGCACCACAGCATCGCTAATGGTACGCACTTCTGTATTAAGTGTTGCCATTACAGCGTCTTACAAAGCAATCATCCGGTGCGATCTCGAAGTTGCTGAAATCTGGATACACAGCTTCGATGATACAGTCGAGTTCGGTCCTAGCCACATTAAAAAAATAGTCTACGTCCTCAGCATTTCTCGAAAAACAGGTCATTTATAGCTTGGTACATCGACGGGTTCACTTCGTGCCATCCTACTCCCAATTCAGAAAACTCGGGTCTATAAATCAGTCTTTAGCAGTGCCTGGCCCCGACCTGGGTGGCACGCTACTCCAGCTCGCTCCACTACTGGCCGATTCGGTCTTGCCAAGAAAAGTTATTCGGTGTGCGGCGTGGAGGTCCAGAAGTACGATTTAGTACAAGTCTTTGGCTTTATCATTCAGTGTGTCGTTAAAATTTGCGCATTTTTATTGCTATTGTGACATTGGGTCATGTCAGTCGCAGATTAGTGTTGGGCAAACCGCTACCGCATAGTGCTTTTCCGGCAGGTCAAAAGCAGCATATATAAAGCCAGCACACAAGACGCTACTTTGATTTACGAAGACCCTCCCTTACAAAAATGCGTTGTCAGGCAGCACTCAAGCTCGAGACAGAACAAAATATTGTGCAGATTGCAAGAACCTGGTTATACAATGAGATCGATGGGTACTTCATGTACGGGGCGAATAAACCTAGCTCGTAAATATAGGAGCCCGTGACTCTTGGTGCATCATAACGGGGCGTTCGTCATGCAAGTCGTGATAATGGGGTCAACTTTTCGGAAATCGCTACACATAAAAATGCTGTTACTGTATCGTTAGACTGGATACTATGGAAGTAGCAGTGTACTCCATTCAATTCTTAGTCCTGTCATTATCAATTCGTCAGTTAAACTCCTGCATGTCATAACTCTTGTTAACACAGGATCATTTTTTTCGATAGACACACTAACAGTGCATTATTGCAGACTCGTCTCTCAAATTTGCCGCCTTAAAAACATCGAAACGTCATAATTGCATGAGCTAGTCTTATATCATCACGTGTCGTACCACACAGCCCACATGCAGCATCTAAATTGAGCTTTTGTTGAAGCTAATAGCATTGCAGGCGTACAATGCAATGTTGCCTATGGAAATGGCTTTGAGCCAGCGATGATAATAAGAAATTGCACGAAACTGAGCGAGAAGTCTTGGGTAGACGCAGTACGACCGCACTTTGGATACGGGTCTAGATCACTTTTTACTATTAGGACATGGCTACCCGTGCAACCAAATTCTTTTCGTCTATCGAAGATGATATTTTTTTGAACACGTGCTTGCGTGAGCAAAAATGCACCGTGTATGTCGTCCGTAGGCCCCCAAATTTCGTGCCAGCAAAACAAATAACCGTGCGAGTTACAATTGTCGAGTAAGTTGCCAAATAGCCCCAACGCTCTGAGATTTAGTAAACCAGAACCCCACGGTCAACAGGTCCGTAGATATATTGCAGAAAATACCAACACCCAGTAAGTGAGAACCAGTGTGATGGATTTCAAGTTATTGCTAATCTCATAGGGAAATCAAAGGTCAACTGAACTTAGCTCCAGAAAATTAGAATTCCACGGTCAACAAGTCTGTAGATATATTGCAGAAAATACCAACACTCAGTAAGTGAAGGCCAATGTGGTGGAAATTAAATTATTGCTAATCTCAGAGGGGAATCAAATGTCGACTGAACTTAGCTTCTAAAGCTCCGTTCTTAATAGCACGATAATGCAAACCAATTTTGTCGGCGATTGTTGAGAAGAAAGTAAAAACCGAAGTGAATATATTTATCTTGACCAATGAACGGCTACCATACGTAATTTCTAACTGTAACGTACTTGTAAATACTGTGAAGCCATTCACCTTTTCAACGTGCATTCAGCAGTGAAACTTTAACACTCCCACTCACCGCTAATGCTGTGTGTCCTTTGTTGCTGGCTTGGTCTTGATTCCGGCGGCTTCACGCAGATACTTAAGCATCTTGGTCCCAACTGCCTTCGTCAGCATATCTGCAAGCTGACTCTTTGTGTCGATATATTCGAGCTTCAACAGTCCTTCTTGCACGTTCTCACGAATAAAGTGGTGCTTGATGTCCACATGCTTCGTCCTAGCATGGTATCCAGCGTTATTGGCCAACGCAATAGCACCTTGGTTGTCTTCCCAAACCTGTTTGCCTTCAACTTGCTCGTGACCCATGTCCTTTAGCATTGCCCGCGTCCAAGAACTTCTTGTGTGCATAAACTATGAGCCATATACTCAGCTTCCGCTGAGCTCAGCGCAACTGTCCGCTGGTACTTCGACTTAAATACCACTAGTGCGCTTGCAATCATGACCATAATTCCCGAGACCGAGCGTCTGTCATCCGTGTTGCTGCCTCAATCTGCATCCAAGTATGCCTTGACCGTAACGCTTCCACTTCCTCGGTAGACGATACCGATTTGACGGGTGGTCTTCAGATACCGTACTACTCGAGCTGCTGCGCTCCAATGTTGTAGTCCTGGGTTCTCCAGAAAACGTGATAGCTGCGTCACCACGTAAGCAATATCAGGCCGAGTGGATGTCGTTATGTACAGCCAGCATCCAATCAAAGAGCGATAAGGCTTTGATCGCATTGTTGACCGTCCTTCTTCCGTTGTGGGTGACTCCTTTGACGACACCTTTAATCCTGATACGCAAGGGTTTTCAACACTTTTGGCATTTTGTTGACCGAATCGCTTGACCACGTCATCGATGTAGCGAGTCTGTTTGATCATCAATATTCCAGCTGACCTGTCGTGATCAATTTCCATACCCAAAATAAATTCCGCCTGACCAAGCTCCTTCATCTTGAGTGCTCCCTTTACTTGATTTAATTCTTTGCTGCTTCTTGCTGCGATAATCATTTCATCCACATATAGTCCAACGTAAGCAAAACCTTCTTCAGTTCTCTTGACATAAACACATTGATCTGCTCCGCAACTCTTAAAGCCATTCCTGACGAAGACACGATGTATTGTCTTGTTCCAGGCACTCGCTGCTTGCTTAAGTCCGTAAATAGCCTTGTTTAGTTGACATATGTATCCTTGAGCATTGTCGACACCAAGCGGAACTTCCATAAGAACGTTGTCCGTCAACACGCTATTAAGAAAAGCCGTGTCGACGTCCAGCTGTTCCATTTGATAGCCACATTCAACACATACCGCGAGAATTATTCGGGTCATGTTGGCAACCGGGGAATATGTCTCGAAAAAGTCGACGCCATACTTCTGCTTGAAACCTTTCGCGACTAGTCGTGCCTTGTATCGCACGATAGCGCCATTCTGATCACGCTTTTTGGCAAATACCCATCGTGATCCAATTGCGCGTCCAATTTCCCCTCGTGGCTGCAATGTCCACGTTTTATTCTCTCCGTGAGAGCGAAGCTCAGCATCCATTGCTTCACGCCATTTCATTGCATCGTCGCTTGCCATTGCTTGAGTATAAGTAGTCGGTGAGTCCGTATCATCGTCAATATTCACAGCGTAGGCAAGAAAGGCTTCCGCAACTAGTCCATCTTCGTCAATCCTAGCACGCTTTGGAGTCGGTGGGCCCTCACCGCCTTCTGCTGACCCTCCACCATCGGAACCGTTTTTTAGCATTAGCACTGGCTCACGTCTTATTCGTGTTCGCTCCAATTCAGACCGAAACACCAAACGATCTTCTTGTTGCACTTGGGAAGGTTGGTGATCCTCCGTTAGCTCAAGCCCGTTTTGTACGGGGCTCTCAGAAGGCATTAGCCGCTGTACAACGGCGCTTGACGTACGATTTACACCCTCCATATCGACATCCTCGACTGTCTCTTCGACAGCTGCCATGGGATCGTCCGGAACTGACCTGTCGATCCACTTGATGCTGAACATTGACTTCATCACCATCCTTAACTACTTGAATAATTGTTTTCGGCTTAAGCTCTTGCGTGTCGTAGATGCCGCCCACCTCACGCTCATCCAACTTTACAGAGCGGGTCACTTTAATCTTGGCATTCTCCAAGTCAAACACGCGATAGATCTTGACATTCTTTGCATAGCCAAAAACCATACACTTGAACCTCTTGGTTCCAGTTTGGTCCGTTTCACATCGTCAATATGAGCGTAGCCTTGCGAACCGAATACCCGCAAGTGATCCATTCGAGGCTTCATTTTGAAAACTAGCTCATACGGCGTGATGTCAGGATGGACCGTATTGCTGGAGCGATTAATTAAATAAACCGCTGTATTTACCGCTTCAGCCCACCATTCCGTCGAAACGCTCTTGTAGTGTAACAATTGTCCTGTTCATACGCTCCATTACTCCGTTCTGCTGCGGGCTGTATGGGACGGAGCGCTGGTGTACGATGCCGTTCTCTTGACATATTCCTGCCATTTTCTTGTTTACGAACTCGGTTCCGTTGTCGGATCGCAAACATCTTAGTCGTGCACCCCACTGGTTTTCGTATAATGTCAGAAACTCTTTGAACTTGCCAGCCACTTCACTCTTGCTCTTGATCAGAAAGAATGTAACATATCGTGAAAAGTCATCCACAAACGTAAGAATGTATTTGGCACCACCCTTCGAGATAGTTCGCACTGGCCCCATGACATCTGTGTGAACACGCTCCAACACACGTGTCGTCTTTGTCATTGAACGAGACGGAAACACCGTGATCGTCTGCTTGCCCTCCAAACACCCGGCACACAATATTTCCACACTTTGCTTGATAATTGGGATACCATCAGTTAATTGCTGTGTCCTGATCAGCGTGTCCTAGCTGGGGTGCCCCATGCGTGCATGCCAAAGCTCCCACTGATTGTCAGCCCCGGTATATTTAACGAGACATGCTTCTTCTTGCTCACAATCAAGAAAATACGACTTTCCAACATTTGTGCCTGACGCAATTGCTTGCTTCTTGTTCCAGATGACACATAACGAACGCGAGAATATCACACTCATGCCACGCTCTGCCAGCTTGCCAACTGACAGCAACCTTCTGTCGAGTCCGGGAATGTGCAGAACTTCAACCATGCGAATCTTCGTTCCGTTCAAACCAGTCAATTTTACCGTGCCGGCTCCTTTGACAAGCAACTTCTTCCCGTCTGCAATCGTAACTTCGATGCTAGCTTCTAGGCCCTTGTAATCAAACAAGTCCTTCCTGTGTGGGGTCATGTGGGAAGTTGCTCCACTGTCAATCAGCCATCCTGATGACTTCCCTTCACCAACAGCAAACACCGTGTCGTTGCTGTTGAATCTTTTACCGGCCGGGCAGTTCCGCTTCATGTGTCCAAACTGGTCACAGTTGAAGCACTTGCCCTTAAATCCGCCATTATTGCGTGGAGGACCACCCTTTCGCCCATTGTCCCGTCCACCTTTGAAAATCTTCTAGCATTTCCATTTCCATTTACGCGAAACGCTTTCTCTGTAGCTTCTTTCCTCTGCAGCTTCTCCGACTCTTTGAGCAGCTTCTCCTTGACTTCTATCAACGAAATATCCCTTGCATTTTCCACAATCGACGAATAAAGTCGTACTCCGAAGGTAGACTGCTGAGAAGTACCACCAGCTGGCGTGACTCATCAATTTGCTCTCCCGTAGTCTGTAGTCCCACTACTAGCTCGTCAAAAGAGTCCAGATGCTCTGCCATGCTTGTTCCACTTTCCATCTTGAACTCATGTAGTCGACGAGTCATCACAACACGATTGTGAAGAGTCGGGCGATTGCAGAAATCGCGGAGGGTTCCCCACGCCTCCATAGCACGCGCCAGCCGACCGAATCTTGGTCTGGTGCTGGATCTCAACGCCTTGCGCAATGATGCCTAGCGCCTTGGCATCATTAACTAGCCACGCCTCCGTGACGTCCTTCTCTTCCTTGACGGCCATGATGTGTCCCAGGAGATCCTTCCGCGCCAGGGTCATCCGCATGTTAAACTCCCAGTGGTAATAGTTACCACTTCCTATGAGGACTTCGGTGCGCTTGTTCATATTGGGCGAGAACGTTGCTTGAGCTTGTTGCGGCTGTTAACTTGTTGAGAAGAAAGTATAAACCGAAGTGAATATATTTATCTTGACCAATGAACGGCTACCATATGTAATTACTAACTGTAACGTACTTGTAAATACTGTGAAGCCATTCACCTTTTCAACATGCATTCAGCGGTGTAATTTTAACAGCGATTGAGGCAAATATGAAGGGATCTGAACTGTCCCCGTCAACCTCAAGACGTCAAACAATTACACCTGACGCTTTATTGTCGAAGGAAGTCAGCCACGTGCTGATGTTCTAAGAGCACATCTACGGGTGGGTCTAAGCATGACGTTCCTTGCCTTTTGGAAAATATCAAACCTACTCGATCTTGGACCTCGATACGAGATGTTTATTTGTTTTGGGTGCCACAAGCCGCAAGCTGATTGAAGGTCAAGGTTCCCAGTCGACATTTGGTGAGTCAAGATCGTTAGTCTGTTAAAAAGCCAACGAACGCTATAGACGCGGGCACTAGACCGATTGATCGACATATCGGACATCAAGATATCGGATATGGATACTAATGGATACGTCCGGGGCGTATTGCGGCGCGTATGTCACAGATTGGTTCTAGCAAGAAGAGGAATTTGCTGCACGTCGGTAATGACATTGTTGGTGCTGAGTTAAGGCAGTATGGACAAAATTCTACCATTTGTCGGCAAACCTTCAAGGAAAATCTTGGCTTCATGTCACAGGTGATAATCGGTTTATTCCTAAACAAGTCAGTAAAAGTCCATTTCTGCGCATAGTGTGGCACATAAACCACTGAGCGGTGCTTGTAAGACACAGCACTCGCTGGTTGCTGCGAATACGTGGTTGGTTTTGAGTAAGGGTATTGAGGGCGAGGTGCTGCCAGTGCACCCGAATTTCCACAGAGCAACGCTCGTCGTAAACAGCTCTACTGCATATCAAGCAAAATATGATCAATTGAGACTTCAAGGGCGCAGCCTTGATACGTGGCACGCAACATCTTTAGCGATTCATGTCGTGGAAGGCACTCATTGTATGTGTGGCGCGACATGGTTGGATCGAAATCCAGGTTCTGGGGGCAAGGCCTTTTCGATGCATGTGGACTGACACAATTTTTGCTGATCAGGGTTTTTTGTTGAATGTCAATGTAGACGTTGATTAGTTAATGCGCAATTGCGTCGGAATGAATACGACGCTTGGACTCCTAGTCAAAGTCCAACTTGTCAAGATAAAGATGGATACGCATGGCGCCCTTGTCGAGGAGTGTAGAGTGTCTTGACTTGGGTGGGTAGGCTTTAGTCTTTAATGGGTAAATGACAATAATGCAAGCCTATACGATCTTGAAATATACAAAGATTGGTGCGTGCGAAAGCAAGTGTAGCATTGCCTCGTCATCGTTAGATGAAGCGGTCATAAATTACTTTTGGAGCAGGAAGTGTGTATATAATACTGTGATATCCATCATTAGAAGCTACTCACATGCGCATTATTCTTTTGCTAAAGTGATACCAGAATGTGGTGTATGACCACCACCTTCGTGTAACGAGAGCGTGACATCATATTGATCGCGGTTAACACTCCAAGTGGTACGTCCGAAAAGTCTAGGTCACGTTTTAAAGGCCTTCATATGCGCCTGTGAAGTTTGATCGTCGAGGTAGCAGTTGCTTAGACGCCAAAAGGCCTGTGCATGTACATGCCTTGATGAGATATTGTCTATAGCCGTGTCTCGGGTATGCACACAGTACGAGAATTTACGATGATGTAGATAAGTGTATGTTTGACGTTACAAGTTTATTTAATAGTGCGTTTTAAAAAGCATGGCTTTCCCGCTACACTGTGAACTGGCCGGTTCCATTGAATTAGAAACACATTAAAAAGCTACGTAAGTTAATTTTTAATTATGCAGATATAGCTTGGCCATCGTCCAATCTCTTGAAGATGAATCAGAATGTGCGTACCAAGTTCATCACCACACGGCGTTTGCCGTTTTCCAAACGACCGTCTGTGACGCATTGGATTTTACTCCACTGTTCCAAGCTGACATTGAGCGCTATATTTGGTAATCGCGCTGGATTTTCAGTAGCCTTGAGCTGCCGAGAAGATCAACCGTTTAATGTCAAAGAGCCAGTCGTGGATCAGTATACCCTCGATACATTTAGCGGTTAATGATAAGCACGAAACTCTTCGCGATCAAAATAGATCATGCGTTGATACGCACTGCGACACAGCCGCCTCACCTCACGTAGCGAGAGGTCAAGTGGTTCTTCTTAAGTATGGACTTTCGATTTGACGTGAAGCAAAAGTAGGGACGCGAAATTTACTTTTGAGCCGCCTGAACTTTGAGGTGTTTATGTCATGACACAGCTCTTTTTGTACATGATTAAACAAATAATCATGTGTTTGTGCCACGATGCGTGCATAGCTCTACTAAAAGCTTCTATTAACGTTTAGCTTCAGGCTCGGATAACACAACGTGGGCGTGATCAAGTACCAGATTCTGATGACGTCGAGCTGCTCTATCACAGACGGAAACCGTGGGACCTTTGTGCCTCAAAACCAATGTTCAAACAATTTTTAATGACTTAAAAAACTTAAAACTTTAGAAATGTAAACACAATACAAGATTGTTTTCGGAACTGGTTTGGGTGACGCCCTCCTTCCAAGCGCGGGGGCTAAATGCTCGCGCGCTTCGGGCAGGTGCTCTCGGGCATCTGCAGGTCTCTAACGGGTCTCACCCTCGACGCGACGGTCTCCAGCACCAGGGCGCCACCTGGGCTCTTACCAAGTCAGAACTACGCAAAATAATGGAAGACCCTCACGACCTCGGTGCTGGCTGCACTGCCCGCCGAACGAGACCCAACGTATGCGGACACCACTATATGCCGTGGACTAGCCATAGAGCCTAGCACGTGCATAACTTGGCAACGCGATAACGTAATACAATACAATACAATACAATACAAGATTGTATGGTAATGTAATGTAATGTATTACGTTATCGCGTTGCCAAGGTATGCACGTGCTAGGCTCAGTCTGGCTACTCCACGGCATAGAGTGGTGTCCGCATACGTCGGGTCTCGCTCGGCGGGCAGTGCATCCAGCACCGAGGTCGTGAGGGTCTTCCATATCTTTCGGTCTTGTGCAAGGGTACGTACCACTTCGAGGTCTTGTGCTATCCGGAGTCGAAAGTCGGAGCCACGGGAAACAAGGTTGTCGTCGAGTGTTGAGGGGAGCGTGGTGCGGGGACGTCCGCGCCATTTTGCTGCGGTGGAGAAGAAGTAGGCACGCATCTGGAGGTTAGCTGGAATGTCGGGATTGCGGCGAAGTACATGGCCAAACAGGCGCCAGCGAGCTTGTGTCAGTCGTAGTTTCAGCGGCCGCTCATCACAGAGGTCGTAGAGTCTTGCATTCGAAATGTGTCGGGGGTAGCGATAGCCAAGAGCGTAGCGAAGCTGGCGGCGATGGAAACTCTCGAGGCCGTGGAGCTCTGACTTGGTAAGAGCCCAGGTGGCGCAGTTGTACAGCAGAATCGGTAGAACGTAGGTGTTGTACAATCGAATGCAGGTCTTGGGTGAGATGAGCGTGGGGCGGAGCTAGACGGACCAGAGGCGGTGGAGCGCGAGGGTGGCCAGGGACTTGCGTCGAGATAGATCTTTAATATCGCCGAGGAGTGTTCCGAGCTTCTTAGTGTGGCGCCAGGTTTCTTCTCGGGATCGGGCGTGTCGAGTGGCGCCCGACGGGTTGCAGTGGCGGCGGATTTCGGTGACTTCGGTCTTGGCTTCGTTTTTTTTTTTTTTTTTCAGGGTGAGAAGAAGGAAGTCATCAATGCAGTGCTCACCTCTATCGTAGATCTTGGTGTCTCGGAGGCCAAGGATATCGACGCGGTAGCGCCGGAGATCTTCGGGGAGTGTTTCGTGCTTCTTGCGCTTCGAACCTAGAGAATTCACATTAAAGGAGCCAATCCGGATGCGGTTGGCGCGGTTAAGGGCGCGGAAGGGGGTTTGGCCTGGTGCTGGAGACCGTCGCGTCGAGGGTGGGACTCGTTAGAGACCTGCAGATGTCCGAGAGCACCTGCCCGAAGCGCGCGAGCATTTAGCCCCCGCGCATGGAAGGAGGGCGTCACCCCAACCTTTTCCGAAAAAGAAGATCATTGTTCGATTAAAATACGTGCAAAAAAACTTGCGCTAGGTCTAGGGTTTCGAGGGGGGCTCCCTAAAAATTTGATTTCATCCAGTATCACTGAGTTTTGTTTAGATCCGTAACTGACCTCAATACAAAAGCAAGCATTCACTCAATTTTATTGTGTAGGTAGGCAATAGGTATCTATGTTTCTCATTTAGCCAACACAGGGATCTATGTTTCTCATGCAACTTCTATATTTCTCCTTCAAGGCGTCATTTTCCGATTTGCCTGCCAGTAAAAAGATCTCTATTTTTCAAATGGCCCCTCCTGCGCAAACCATGAAGTATCGTTTCTTGGGTGCCTCTGCTTTGCTCGTCTCCCGTCTATCGTTTGGGAGTTGGGTGACCTTTGAACTATGACATCATGGAGCACGCCTATAAAAACGGCGTGAATTTCTTTGACAACGCCGAGGTGTATGCCAACGGCAAGTCGGAGCTCATCATGGGCAAGGTGGTGAAGGCTGGCATCGAGCGCAAGGTGTGGGAGCGCGAGGACCTCGTGATCAGCACCAAACTCTTTTTTGGCACCAAACCAGGCCCGAACAATACGGGCAACAGTCGAAAACACATTATCGAAGGCATGAAGGCGTCGCTCAAGCGGTTTGATCTGGACTATGTGGACCTTGTCTTCTGCCACCGCCCGGATCCGTCGACGCCCATTGAGGAGTCTGTGCGTGCAATGAACTTTATCATTGAGCAAGGCTGGGCCTTTTACTGGGGTACTAGCGAATGGTGCGCCAAGGACATTATTGAGGCCTGTGAAATTGCCGATCGCCTCGGTCTGATCCGTCCTGTGTACGACCAACCGCAGTACAATATTTTCGAGCGCTCGCGAGTCGAGTACGACTTCGAAGTGTTGTACAAAAAGTACAAGTACGGCCTCACCACGTGGTCGCCGCTGGCTTTGGGCTTTCTGACGGGCAAGTACAGCAAGGGCATTCCAGAAGGCTCGCGCCTGTCCCAGCCGGCATACAAAGAGTTGTTATCGAAGGGCATGGAGGAAAAGGTAGCCAAAGCGGACAAGCTCATTGAAGTGGCGAAAGAAGTGGGCTGCTCGCTAGCGCAGCTGGCGATTGCCTGGGTGGCCGCCAATCCAAACGTGTCTACGGTGATCCTTGGGGCCACTAGTATCAAACAATTGGATGAAAACCTCAAGGCGATGGAATTTGTCGACAAGATCACACCCGAAATTCGCGACAAGATCGATGCGATTGCCGACTTTGAGCCCTCGCTGGTCGCTCAAGCCGAGCCTTGGGTTGTTGACCGACGCCAAAAGTGGCTGTAAGTGCCAAGTGTCGAGCATGATCGACGTTAGTTGGCGATACGTTTGTGCCTCGACAAGCTTTTTAATTGCATAATTTGATAAAAAGAGCCGCTCACTAGCCCCCTTTTCGATATCCAGCCCCCTCTCCTTAATGTTCTAATTCAAAGCAAAAAGATTTGCAAACTTTCACGTCATCCTGATTCTTCCAAATCCTTAATTATGATTCAACCAGAATGCATCGTCGGTACTACTTACGCGTCAATGGAAGAGGTTCGCTTGGCAGTGACCTTTCGATCGCAGGATGAGGGCTTCATATTTACGTGCAAAAGAACAAGGAGAGCTGGGCACCAATCAGACAGTGAAATAAAATTTATATGTCTGAAATGCTTAACAACGGAAGACGGCGCAATGACTCAAGATTAAATTCCGATGCTTCTCACATAGCCAAAGCAGAGATCAACCTTGGCCTTTATGCTCTTTGTACTGTCGATGAGTAAGGAGCTTCTGCTTTGTTTTCTGCCAATTTTAATATTGTAAACTTGCTCTTTTTTTCTGTACCAGATTATCAGTTTCCATACTTGCACATTTGCAAGGTTTTTTGCATTAAACCCCGCTCCAACCGATAATAGATTATTTCTATAGCTTATAGTTACTCTATCAAGGAGGGGGGAGGGTGGTTAGCGAAAAGGGGGAGTTTGGTCAGCAGCTCCCTATAAAATTTTTCTACATGCAATCGTCTTATTTAAAAAATAGTTTTGGCGCTTGCACTAAAGTCATGCAAAGCCTTGAAAGCGGCAGCTATCAATCACTCGCTCACTGCCTGCTTCTCTTTATCAACCACACTATTGGAGAGATCGAAACAGGTCGCGTACAAGTTTAAGTCAAACAAAAGGGCAAAGAAATGAATGGTCAAGACAATCTTGATTTTACATTGAGTGCTCTGTATATTAGGCTACAATGGAGGTTGTTGCGTTGCGTATCTTACATCTTCATAGGACTTTCTCGCTCCGTATTCAGCCATAATGACTTGGGTAAAAGCTGCCTTTTAAGCAACTGGCATAGTCTGGATCACAGAGCAACCATTTGAATTCCACCGCAATCTGCATGATGTACCACTGTTGTACGTCACGCGCAAAGACTGATCCACGCGGTACTCGCAAGCGACAAACGCGTTACGTACTTTTCGGAGAATAATTGCACACAGTCGGTGATAATTCAGACACTATTAATGCTGACGCTAGTAAAGAGTGGTAGACACGTTTAAGCGATGAAGCAAACAATGGCGGCGTGAATGTCCCGATCGTAGAATTATCACATAAGTGTCACTTGTCGAATTACTGACAGCGAAGAAACTGTGGCCTTCGGAGACTGGCCTGTCTAAGGCAAAAACCTAAGTCGCACCAAAGGTTCTGTGCTCGTGGTGGCTCCAGTTGAAGCGCGTGTCTTTTCGGGACAAATGACTTGAGTTACATCAACAAGTTTGACTTGTGTCAAACACTATGTGGTGTAAATGGTCATCAAACGCCAGTGAGATCAGTTCTGCGGTGCTCGTCGATAGAAACATTCAAGTGCATGAATTTGTACCAGCGCCCATCAAAGATCTGTCAGCAAGAAGGTTCGGTGGCACAGCACAATTCTTTTCCGTTTAACAGCAAAGAAAGACGTCCTGCTGTAACAGCTCGAATCGACGTATCAAAGTCGCGTTCTGACCACCATAAGGTTGGGGAGCACTTGAATGTATGATATGTCTTCATTGCGCTCAGGTATGTCGGTAATTTTTGTAAATTGTGCCAATTTATGGGATCCGCTGCGGCTAACTTTTACGGTGTGTCGTTGACATTACTTTTTTGTTGAATGAAGTGGTGGACACAGAAAATATGGCCGCTTGCAAAAGCAAAGTTTAGTTGTTTTTTTAGGGTCAATTTGCAAGATCTAGGATTTTATAGAAGTACATGTGGGTACCAAACCAGACAATTATGAGCCACATCGTGTTACAAAGCAAATAGAATATGGCCTGTTTCCTAAATGTTAAGCCCAACGAGACTGTGGTAGAGTGGAATGTACACGTTATAGCTCTTTTATTCCTAATGAAGAGAAGGAAATTCAACGGTAGGTGCGCACACCTGCTGAAGACCAAAATATGGCGTGTATTCGCTACGACTGATCTTCAGTTTTATTTATTCTGCTTTGATGTCATTTGCTTACCACAACGACATTTAGCATCTACTGCCCATCAACGATGTGGACAAAGAAAAAAATGTTTTCATCTGAGAAAACGGTTTCTATCGCTACGAGGCTCTGTTTTTCTTTTTAATAAGTAAGTTTACAGGAATTTCCTCATTTAACATTTCTTAGAATTGCCTTCGAATTCAGTCATATCGAATATTTACCAACCCGACCGGTTGAGCACAGTTATGCTGTGCTTTCAAAAACCTATTTACAGATCTGTGGCCTGAGTGGCTAGCCGCTCGACTCACACCGAAATCGGGAGGGACCGGTCTGATACCCATATGTTTCAACCGGAGATAGGTCAGTAAAGTGGACAAGCAATCACATCCTGCGCTACCTATCCGCACCCAAATGGGTGTGTAAAATTTGGGTGAGCTAGACATCCCACTAATTAAAAAAATCTCATGGTGTAACGAAGGGTATGGAATCTGGAACGCGACCAGCATCCCGCGCTAGAGACAGTCAAGTCCGAGCGCGTGGGTTTCGGTAGCTTAAAGCTCTACGACTATTTTTTTTAATTTGCTTCTACAATTTCTGTGGTCAAAAACCAACATTATACTAGTCCAACTGAAGCGCAAGCAAGCTGGACTTACATACTACGCGGACTTGACTTTTATCTGCGCTCCATCCACTCGACGCACAAGAAGAGTAAAAGAAATCTAGGAGCTTACATTAGTGATTGGTCTCATTGTAAAGACTATGATGAGCACTTACGACTAGTCTTGTTGAATGAGTGAGCCGATTTCGTTTATGTGGACGGTCTCGGAACAGTCATGGGCGAATATTGCTATGTTTACATGTTGTGGCACGACGGAGTTTGCCTCTTCAAAAAAATTGGAGTTTCTGATGCAATATTTGTATGCGATGGATCTCGTTTCATCATAAGTCTCACTGTTAAAAAAAGCATATGACTATACTCAAGACATGATTGTGGTGCACGAAAATTAGCAGCTGGATTCCCGTCGTTATCTTTTATAGGTAAAAAAAAATTGAAAAAACATCGTACCGATAAAGCTTACAACTACCTGAGCAAAGAAATCTGTTCATCTAGATATTTAGATATTGAAGAGCCTTAGCAATTGGCTGACATCCCTCGATTGCATTAGCACTCTCAAGTTAGGCTTGCATGCGCATTAAAAAGCTCGTGGCTCTTAGGCACTTTCCCATTGTGGCTCAAAAGACTTAATTTATTCACATAGAGCCAATACGAAATGCAGGTACTAGTTTCCGAGATTACTTGAGTCTAGATACTTAAAAGCTACAGTTTCTTTTAAATTTTTCCTTTAGTGAGCTGAAGACTTATCCTTATTATCGATAAACAAAGGGAAATGATACCGGGCAGGCAATTTTCGCTAACGGGCAGGCACTGATGTTTATATGAATTAAATTGATTGGCATACAATCATAATTTCTAGGCTACAGAAAAATTACGGAAAATGAAGCGGTTGCTTAGCTATGGTAATTGTATTATAAGGTTACGTCTCGAAAGCGCGAGGCGTTGGTAGTTCCCTTTACTTCTGGAAAGAAAAGGCGTGTCAATACATCGAGGGTCTACTTCAGATGCTCGATCGCTAAGCGAGACGACAATTGCGAGCAAGTCATTGAGGACTCGAATGTGTTAGCACTTGATATGCATGTTCGTCGCACATACATCGATTACATCTTAGGCGTGTTTCATAAAGGGAAATATATGGCTTTCCACGCAACTAAGAATACGTCAAAGTTGCGTGTAAAGTCGCGGTTCTAACGTCGAAAAGTAGTTTTGGGATAAGTTGCATATGAGATTGGTGTAGCATATGAGAATTGATATCACGACTGAGAATTAACCCTCCAGCCAATCACAGAGGAGAAATGCCAATCAATTTAATTCATATAAACATCAGTGCCTGCCCGTTAGCGAAAAGTGCCTGCCCGGTATCATTTCCCTAAATAAATTGTATGGTCTACCCCACATGTTTACATTTCTCAGCATAGTATTACTTTTTGGAAAGCAGCGGCCTTTTCATACTGCACGCTGCTTTTTTAAAGCACTTCTTGACCGCCAGCTTGGATGAGTGTTTAGTATAGCGATGGCGCTATCCATATGTCGCGGTCTATCAATCGTGATTTTGGGTATGGTTATTCAATCGCAGATTACATACGAGCGTCCGTTGCTTCTGATTCCAAATAACAATGGCCTGTGCGCAGTCGAGAAGAAGCCGCTCTATTGGCTTTTACGAGTTTGCAAGATCTTTTGATCATGGATAGTGCTCCTGTTCACTACTCAGATTAGCTACTGCGTTGTCTTTGTACACATGCTGAAAACTATACTTCACTCGTGTCACACGATATAGCATTACTAACTATTGTGGCAAATATCGGGTATGTGTGATTTTTGTGATAGTCGAATTTATTGTCTTCAGTCTTTGTCAAGCTCATTAAAGTCGATTTATTATCAGGTGCAGTGTCATGTACATTTAAAAGCTAAGCGATAAGTTGTTTGAGATCATGTTTGTTGTGGCCTTGGATATCGAAAAAGACGGTCGATTATATTGGCCGTGCACCTACCTCGTATGGAGCTAGATACACATACTAATTACAGCTGAAATTGCTAGCCTCGAGTCAAGAAGCTAGCCAAGGCTCAACGTAGCAGCCCCCCAAATCCGCGCAATAAGGCTTAAGTGAGTCATGTATTTTCTCGAGTTGTTCGTATGGCTCTTCTTGCAAGTAAAGCTGGACCCGATATTAGTATGAGTATTGAAAATACTTAAACTTTTTTGTAGACAGACTTGACCACGTCTTTTTACTATGCTTAGCGGGTTGTAAAGTCGCTGGCAACATTGGATACCAAATACAGTAAAATAGTGCTTTAAATGTTGGTAACATAAAGCCGTTAAGTGTGGGTAACAAAGCTCTACAAGCGAATCTCGTTGGTCCGCGAGCCACAGTCGGTAACACAGTACCTTCACATGTGGGTTACAAAGCTTCGCGAGTGATAACATAGACTCACAAAATGCACTGGGTGACATAGGACCGCAGGTGGGTAGCAAAGTATTTCAAAGTGCGGATAACATAGCTGAGCCAAAAGGAGAATAGAAATGCAAGAATCTCCGACCACTATGAGTCTCGAACGACCTTGTGCCTAGCAAAGAGACCTTATTGACAGAAGAAGTTGTCCAATTAAAGGCTAGCAGATCTACCAAGCCTCGAAGAACTGGGTGCAACTGGTTTAAATTAAAACTAAAACATATTTTAGGGATGATGTTCCTTTACCTCTCTCAGGTAAATGTACATATATATCATTCGAGACCTAAATATCTTTAATCAGCCTTCTGGACAGCTTATGTTGCATCTTTCAAACATCGAGAGCGACTACTATTAAGCATAGTGAATTCTACTATTATGCATATAGTCGTGGTCTGTAGAGCGTGTACCGATTTTTAGTGAGCTCTTCGATACAGCGATTTATGTCACAAAATTTGGTAATACTTTTATATACACAGGGCTCATGCAATCCCGTTACACTCCCCCCAATCAAATCCTTTGACCTTATATGTTCTAACAATTTTTCTTGAGACTTCTAGAAACAGACATCACCGTTACGACTTATGCCGCTTCTCAGAAGCCTGCACGACAAACAAAATGAGAATCATAGCCTATTTGAAGTCACAGACTGAGTAACAGCCAGCTCGCACTATCCGAATGCCACACGAAATGTTAGCGTAAGTACGCTATGCCGTCAGATGACGAACTAATTTCTCTTAGAGTACGAACGCGCCACGCGCGTCAGTTATCCTTTGTTAAGAGCAAGCAAGACCCGAGTCTCATGATCGACTACAACCTTTCAGCCTCGACATCAGAATTAAAAAGAGTGGATACTTTCCTTGACAAAGTCTTGTGAGCCAGCAGCTTGTACAATCAGCCACATAGTCCTTAGAGGCTCCTCACTCTGCTAGTCGCAGGACTGTGCGCTGCACACCAAACTCACGAGCGACCATACGCATCACATGCACCCCATACCCACTGACAGATTATATGTTTGTGTTTGACAAAAAAGAGCACCTCCGATGAGGTGCAAGAGCACGAGGTGCAGTCACAGCAGAATCAATCTTGCGTAATTCTAGAAAAAGTGGACGAGCTGGCTTTATATTGTGGACAATAGATCAATTAACGACAGTCCTTTATCAGTCAATGACAAGTCTTCAGCCGAGCGAGATCGAACCAAGGCTTCCGCTTCAGTCTCTCATCGACTTCACTAACGCAATTTCGATGTGCAATACATATTTTGTAGTCTTGTACTTAAGCCGTGAAAAGCAATATGTCATGTTTGAACCTGGCCACCAGGAACCTCGAGATAAGAATTGCTTGAAGCCTCAGTTTCATGTCCTAGTGACGGGTGCATAGTCATGTCGGAGACGTCAGCCTTTATGATTTGACAGCTCAACAAAGTTAAGGTAATCTTGCCGAAGTATTGCAATGAGCCTTCGGACTGGGTATAGCTATACTGAGTTTGACCCTGACGACAGCGTCGCGCAAGATTACACTTCAGATGAAAGTGGAGCTTGGGATTTTTGCCACAATTAGGGGCATAATAACGATATCGAAACATCGTGCATCCCAAAAAGAGTCCTCGATTCAATGAGGTCTGCGACCGACGTCTGGCAGACGTAGACAACAGATAAACGTACGCTAACATCGACCTCTTAGTTGAGACATGCCTTAAGTGCATCAGCATTGGAATCTTTAGGTCGTGTCCGAACGGACTCAAGCCTCGAACGCGGAGAAGCATCGCTCTGCAAGCAATTTAACTACTCGCATTTCTCAAGATAAACGTAGGGCTGAAATGAAGCTTGGTCTACCGTGGCCGATCCTACGCATAAACTGGCGCCAACGCATCCCCGCTCATATGCACTGAGTAACAATACGACTTAACCAAGCCAAGAAAAGCACTGGGGAGGCGGGCGAGGACTTCCCGACGCCAAGATCGGGGAGACTTGTATGTGGATTACGAAGCTGGGGTGGACACCTTTATCCGTGAAGCTTATGAGCTTGAAATTCAGATCGACCGCTCTGAGTCTTAGCGCGAGCTTTTTAAACTTCGTCGGTACGTCACTTTCTTACATAGTATGCGCCTATCTCGACCAACCGCTCGAATGAATTGCCTTTCATGTTCGTAGAATTTTAAACTTATAGCTTATACGGTGGTTGATATAATGATACCAGCTGCCGTATGGCCACTTGCCTTCACTGTACCAAAAATTTCGAGCACGGAAATAGCTATCCAACAGACTTTCTGGGTAATCCTGTAGACTCATATAAAATTTGGAATTCTGAAGATCAAATACATCATAAGACGCCTCGCAAATTTGATAATTGCGTCGTCGTTGTTTTGAGAAGGTCGACAATGCATGCGTTTCCATGCATCTGAAAGGTGAGATGGAACGACGATATCTCTTGCTCAAAATTTTGAGCTTGACACTTCTAGCGGTGGGATTCGAGTATCTGGCCCATTTAATTAATATATTCGAACTCCCTCTCTCGTGCTAATCCTAAAAATGTTCAGTTTATCTTTGCGGATGCACTCGTATCCCGTAAACCATCGCTTTCGTATATTTACCGATATGCTAAGTGTGACGACTGTTTCGTGAAAAATGTTAAACAGATATTTTGAGAGTTCCCCCTCACTTATCTCGACAGCCTCCGCGCTACAGAGGGTGAGTTATATTTTAGAGTGACTCGGTTCATCTATTTGGCTTTTTAATTCGTGAACCGCATCGTTAAGTACAAATTAACTTTATAAGGCTCGCTGATTCATGTATGTGCCGCCTTTGCAGATACAATGCAAAGTGCGTTATGCATACGATTGGCCCGTGCAAAGTGCGTTATGCATACGATTAGCCCAAATGTCTATGTATAGTCTACTGTGAATAATAGTAGGTAGATTTCCAAAAAAAAGAAAAACTAGGCTGTTTAAAAAATAATGGTAAATTGCGGATATGAGGTCAGCTTCGTATTTCACCTCTCTTTTCGAATGGAATTTTAATAGCATGTCTTCGGACATCGCATACGAGTAATTCTTCAATTAAAGATAAGCTACTTGCCCCACAGAGGATTCTTTTAATATAGCAAATCAAAGAACAAATTCGGAATTTAGAAGTTATAACAAAGGTTTCGTTTTCGTGCTTATGGGTGCAACGCCCACTCCCCCGATCGTGAGTCAACGTTTCAATTTATTCATATCAAAAACACTTGTATTAGCTCTTTCTAATTTACAAAACAAATACAAATTAAATCTTGTCGTAATACAGTTTTTTTTTCTAGTACTTAAAATCATTTTTTTTCTTGGAGTAAGGCAGATAATGTTCTGCAATTCCCACTTGTTTAAAGTTAAGAGCAAAGTTCAGAGAATTAGCCATATTTCCTCTTAATGAATAGCTACGACAGCCCTGCTGTAGCTTTCAATACATCTAAGTATTGGTGACATGGCATCTATACCTCCTTTTTTTATCCATTGGTTTGAAAGTCGACAGATCTCTCACGGATTGGCGACTTGCATCGAAAACTGACTACGGGGAAGGCACATAGCTTCCCGATTTACTGCATTGAGAAAAAATTATTCGAGGGGTGCACTTCCAGGGCTGCTGAATTTCACTTCACTCTGTTTTCCTAGTAATAGATGCTGACAACATCAATAAATAGGCCATTCAAGGTCGGATCTTTGCTTTGAGAGCCCACGCGTTTTTTCTTAAAGAAACGTTTTCATAGTGTGTGGATTTGACTTTGAGTCATACATGCACCATCGGGTGATAAAGTTTATTGGCAGCGTTGCCTCCGACTTGAAGTTTTCTTGTAGCCCTGGCTGGTAAAGTGTTAGCCGAATATTCACCCAACGCAAAAATGACTGGGAATAATAGATAGCGGTTAGACGTGCTCTTTTGACTCTTTCTTATTTCAGTGGCTCTATATCAGCAAGTTTCTGTAGGATTGCCGCTCATCGCATGGGCGCAAACTTAGCCCCGAACACATTTTTTGTCACAGGTATAGTCGTTGCAGGCACAGCCTTTGATGCTGACATATTCGCTTATACTTATGCAGCTTAAGCCGCAGCAAAAACGTTAAGTGCAGAGGTATGTTTAGCTGCTTTTGGAAAGTTGAGATTTTTGTAAAGTCATAATTCCACCTCTTGTGTAACCTTGTCATAAAAGGTAGCACATGCGTTCAATCCAATTCTTATGTGGGTGTGTCGACAACTCAAGCACTCGCAAAGGCTTCGAGATGAATAAAACCATTTTTTTATTTTTCAGGCAAAACTTTGCACTGCTCGGTGGCTTCTATGGCTCAAAGAGACGGTGACAATTGCAGTACTTGCAGTCGTCAGAGACTGGACCCCGTAAGAAAAGTCGAGCTTCAAGATCAAGGTCTGTGCTTAAGGCTCAGTAGCATAGGCTTGGAAGATTTCCATTGCAGCCCCAATGTAGGTGTAGTTAATGAAGCTGTAAGTATCCATCGTTGGAGAGAAGAGAAGACAAGATCATCATTTTAAAGGGAATATAGCGATCGCCATAAAGGCAGACGTGAGCGAGGATGCTCAGGTATGGTGGCGTTCGCTTCCCACTTCTTGGAAGTCTTGACTTAATTTTGGCCGCTCACCCAGAAGTATTCCTGGAGATGGTTTGTTTTTGAAAACGTAGAAGAAGTTGTCGGGAGCAGTTTTATTAATCAAGTTTGAATTATGCGAGCACTTTGGACTTGTGCCTGTAAGGAAGGTAGGCATGATTAATATGTACATGTTCCGGAAAATGGGGGCATCCATCACTTGGGCGCCACTTTCAGACTAGTATAGGTGGCACTGTTCATTAGTGGTCTAAGGTAGACTCATCTCGCACTCAATTGAAAAAAGTGCAGGCCATTTTTATTCGATCCTTAAGGGGGTACGGCCACAGGCATATTCTCTTCCCCTGGGTGCTGTGAGCTGGTGGGTCAATGCGTATTACAAGTTTAAGCGTAGTGGTGTTGACCCGTGTTTAATCCCAAAATACTTAAGCAAAGCAGCATCTGGTGCATTGGCTGCGGTAATATAGGACACATCTTCTGTGAAGGGACCGATGGAGTGAAGCTTCGTCGTGCAAAGGGACTCGAAGGGTCGCCGGTAGACGAGGCGTCTTCAGAGTTAGGAATATGCTTGTCGCCACTGGGAAGAACTTTTTACTCATGATAGGTGTGTGCTTGATACACTTAGCCCCTGCACTAGTCTCAATAAGTTATAATTATCTAATAGCCAGCCCCAGCGGATGATCAATCTGCACGCCAATGTACGAGAGTATAAAAACCCATTTTGTGGCTCGATAAACTTCGTCGCGCCGCAGTATATTGCGCACGGGCAAAGAAATTTCATCAACCAAAAGTTTTTGACTAATACCTTAGAAAGAGTACCAGCAATAAGTCCTTAACGTTCGACTGGCTCTAAACGTTTTAAGTGTAAACAAGGCCTAGCTGTAAAATTAAGAAGTTTCGGCAGCACAAATTTAGTTTGACTGGCTCTAGACGTTTTGGGGCTAAAGTATAAGGCTTAATTTGACATTTCTAGTCACGGCATGTGCACTACTACTGAAGGCACTGCCAAAGGTATTGGATCTACAAAGCCGTTTAAAGGACGAAGCTTCTGAGCCTTGGCTGAGCTTAGAGCCTGATATATTTCAGAGATAGTATGCCTGATGATAAATAAAGCTTTTAAAGATTCATGTACATTCTCTATTTTTGGACTGGCGAAGCGCACGCTATTTTAATGTGAGACCGGTTTCCATACAAAAAACAATTATCGGACTATGCTAAATAGTTGACTGAAGCAAAAATTTGCAAGACAAATGATACGATTGCTTTCTCCTAAAACAAGCATAAGATCATACAAGAGAATGAATGGGAAAGCTTGCATTTTTTCTCTATTAAACATTGTTAGAAACGAAAAGCCTACTACTCGAAAGATGTCCGATATTGACATTATTTTTTGATTTTATGCTAGCAGTCACATCTTTCACAATCATAGAATGGCATGGATATCATACGCTATCAACCCTTTCAAAACGATTTCGGCACATATGTGGGGTAACCTTATAGGTAGTACGATTCCTAGGACTCCAAATTTCACAAAGATCCAGTATATTTTTTCCAAAGCTGTTAGCTGATTTGCTTCCGCGCTCGGCCTCGTTGATGAGATGAGTAGGGAAGGTCACACGGCGGCTGCTTGTGCCGTAGCTACCGACATAGAGGCTGAGGAGCTGAGTACCCATTAATGTGTCAGTGGGCCGACTCTGGAGATTGCTACATATAAAAGTTACTATTTGGTAGTATTTTGGCAGCTCAAGATGCGCGCTGGTCGATCCGACTGTAAAGCTCGTGTGGACATTTAAATTCTCAGCAACTCGAGCTGCCGGATGCTGAATATAGGAAGCAGCACTTTTGATGCGCAGCTACTCAATTAAATGTGTTCGAAGGTGTCTATCTCTGTCTCAAGGGCAAGAGTTACCCGAAGAAGCCTAGGCCTGACAACCGGTGACGACCTATGGAAAAGGCTAAAGCGCGCACACACGATCGCACAAAAGCTACTGCTTTTCATGAAGAAGGCAAAGGCCAAGGTTGAGGCGGCCTTTTTCGGTGCTCCTTGACCACCTTAGTGAGCGGCAACTTCGTTGCGAATAAGAGAGGTGCTCTCATTTGCCTTATCAATTGGAATGGGTATTCTCTTCACAGGACTCGCAAAGTCATTGGAAAAGTTTGGTCTGACTCTACTAAGGTCGTTGCGATCTGGAAGCAGAAGAAGTAGGCACGTTGTATGTTAATTGCAATCAATAGGCCGCGCGTTAAGGTACGCTAGGGGTAACTTCGTAATTTACGTTCCAGCGCCAAATTTGAGATTATGCGTAGCCGTGCCGTTTAAAAGTGAGTTGTCTCGTACCCAAGTCGTAATTTACGACCATAGACGCAAAGTATTTTGTCCAAGGTGGTTGAGTACGGTTTTAATACTCTAAAGGCTGATCCGATTTCAAAGTGATTTTTTTGACTGAACTGTGCATGTGTTAGTGCCCGCGGGTATCATTATACCGGGCGCTTGACTACTAGGTACTTGCGATGCCAAGTAATATCGTTTCGAAGCATCAATTGTGGTGCTACGAGTACGCGCATAGCCAGTGTAAGGTAGTGCTGGAGCAATTACCATTTCATCTGAAAAAACGTTGATGGATGCCACGATAGAAGTGCCATTGAAGAGCTCTCGCAGCTCGCCTAGCCACTGGGCGTACTGCTCAACACAACGGTTTGTATTGTCCGAGTGGTACTTAAACAGAATACTTTCTTCTTCATCGTCAGACCCGATACCCAGCCCTGTGGAAAGCAATCTACGTTGCCCCTCGCCCAATGCGCTTGCCAATGCAACCACTGGACCCACTTGAAAATTGTACCATATTTGGCTTCGCCATTTTCGTCCTAATCCGTCCAGTGTAAAAAAGCGTCTTGAATCATTTTTTCCTTGAAAACCATGTCTTTTATAATTAAAAAAGTTGCAGTCTTACATTAGTTTAATTGCCCCAGGGCAGCATCCTCAGGTGATGAAATTAATGAGACACAGTTTCATTAAGCTGAGGCTACTTTGCAAATCTAGTCAGCAGAGAGCAAGGCGGGTATCTTCCGAAGCTGTAGATCACCGAGCGAGAGCGCATATCTTCCTCTAGAAGCGCTTCCAGTCTTTTTTGCTATAGAGGCTCTTTGACAGCCAAGCTTTATGAAATCCGGTAGGTGTAGCCTTCGCAGACGCAGCCTTACTACAGGCGCAATCTTCAATGGTGCGATCTCAGGCACATAAGTGGCACCTGTGGAAGCCGAAGCAACCTTTCTTGGTTTTGGCTTAGGTCATCGTTCGTCAGACCGTTGTTTCGAAGAGAGTCAAGAGTGGCATATAGCACCCATTTTTGTCCTGTTATGTCTTGGTAAGACGGACTGAATGGGCCATTTTACGCTTTTGTGGTTAAAGCTGGCTTTCTGTTCACTGGTGGACAACGGTCACCTCCTGAAATGAATAGATTGACTTAATGCATGTAGTGAATTATAAAAAAGACGATCATGGCAAATTGTGTATAAAACCCACAAGTCGCTAAACTGCCCCTTAACACCGGGAGGAGGGACCAGTTGGACTGTATTGGACAAGCGAGGCAAAGAAACACTTCATGGATTTGCTCCCATGCATGAGCTAAGGTGTGGGACGTCAATGCCATTACGCCGACACCATCATGTATGGCTAAGGCCTCGAGCGTCCAGTAAGTGAGCAAGCGATAGAAGAAGAAAAAAAAAAAAACTTGGTTGTGGAACATCGCCACGGAGGAGTACCGTAAACCATGACGTCTGTATCTCACGTTACAGTAGAAAATCATGTTTTCATTCGCGGGTCGCGGTCCCACCGCCCGTAATCCGTAATTGGACAAAAAAAGCGGTCGCTCACTGGAAGCCACGGCGCCCGTATCACTTTCCGTTCTGCCACGCCAGCTGCCCCGTTGCCTCGTTGCCTTGTTGCCTCGTTGCCGTTCACGTCCATGTCGCGCGTCCAGTCCTCTGCATCGGAACTTATCGACGGCACGCTCGTGAAGGAAGTCGCGCCGTTTCTCAAGAGCTTGCGTCGGATGCTGGACGTTGAAAGTCCCCGCATCTTGCGCTGGACGCCGGACGGCCATGCGTTTGAGATCCACGACATGGGGGCCATGACGAGCTACATCTTGCCCAAGTACTTTAAACACTGCAAGTACGCGAGCTTCCAGCGGCAACTCAATTACTTTCACTTTCGCAAGTGGACAAAGTCGCGGGCCGTCGTCTGCACGTTCTCGAATCAGTTTTTCCAGCGCGACCACCCGGCCTTGACGTGGCGCATTACCCGAAAGCGTGCCTTGTCGCCGACGAAAAGCGCGCTCAAGATGCCGCTCGAGCTGCTGGCGTTGGCGCCGCCCGACGGCCCGTGTGCCAAGCAGTGCCATCCCCGAGTGACCGTGGAGGTCGTGCGGCGCTTTAAAGGCCATCGCGCGGACGACGACGCGCCGTTGGCGTGGATCGACGTCCTGTACCCCGAGCTCGACCTCGATCTGCTCGAGATCGAGGCACCCGTGGCCATTGACCGCACCTTGTCTGCGTCGACGCTGCTCTCGCGTTAAGTTGCCTTAATTATTTAACGGCTGCACGGGGGCCCGATCCCGTTTTTATTCCTCTCGACTACTCCAGCCGGCCTCTTGCCACTTGGTACCCTACGTCTTGTAGCTAGGCGTCTCTTTGCATGTGTAATGTACAAAACACGGATACTTTTTTTTCATGGAGTTATAAACATCCATCGATTCTTTGGTCACAAGGATTGACGCCCTTCACAACAGATGATTGGCCCGTAGAGAAAAAAATAACCCAAGAGTTATTGTGCCCCTCTCGCTGACCGTCTATGGGCTCAAAGTACTTTTCGATCTTCCCACCTGGCTGTATATGTACCGGACCGGCTCTGACTTGTCATGTTTAGGTCCATCATCTCAGCTTTTTGCGCTTTGTCTCACAATCGTGTAGCCGCAAATCAACCTTTGCAGGCAAAGTAGGAAGACACTTGATCGTTTCCTTTTTTTGTTTTGAATTCATCATGTTGATTCTTGCAAGATGCTGACAATGGTATGCAAAATCCAAAGCTTTTTGGGCGGGCAAAAGCAAAAGCATAGCAAAGTAATGTAAGCCATAATAGAGTAACTTTTTTGAATCGTTGGAAAGCATAAACGAGCAGATAGTTTGTAAAAAGTACCACCGCAAACAGAATCGATGGGAGGATATTAAGTACAAACACCCCTACCCGCAGTGCCTTATCGGAGGCTAAGCAATATAGTACCATGATGGATGTATAAGGAAAAGACCAAAGATTAATCCAGGGCGCAAATTATCAGGCCATCCGCATCCTACTTAACACGCGGCCAGCTCACTTGCCGACTCAGTCGCCGCCATACTCAGAGGAAGGACGACCTCTAGTGTGCCTATGAATCACATAAATCGTGGGCAACATTACGCCTGATTACGAGCGCAGCGGTGGGTACTTTCGGAGGAAAGAAAAAGCGGCTCTCCCGCTTTCGATGAGTCAGGGCTAGGCCCTTTTGCTCTCAGACTCAAGAATCCGGATTATGTAGTGCGTGCAAGGAGGGAAGAGGGTTAGCTGACCTATTCCTCAGAGTCTCCTGATGGAGCTGATTGGCGAACGCTGCAGAGGTGAGGAGGTTGCGTGAAAGCATTGCTTTGAGCAAAATTTCAGACAAAATCAAGTGAAAAATTTGCTTGCGCATTTGGTCTCAGCTGGATGGTCTCAGCTTGCTGCGTAATGAATCAATGGCTTTTTTACAGGGTTTGAAGGATATAAAAATGGTACAGGCAGAATGCTCAGCATTTGCCTCATTGTCTGGATCGACTCAAATCTCACGCAAGCGATCCGATCAAACGCACTTACCTTTCTTGTCTGCAAAGTAAGGACCGAAAGGCCCGTCGTCGTCAGCCTCTCCGTTGCTGTGCGCGAAAGCGGAACCAGATGAGAGTGCTACACTTGAAAAATCTGTTTTTTTTTTTTGTTGCTCTATATGGCGCGATATTATCCAATTCCGCCTTTTTAAAAGTTGGAAATGTGGCAGCCATGTCGGTAATGTACGACCTAACCCTTCGTCATACCGTACGTATTATGCCCATCTGTCCGTACAATGTCACGAGAAGCATTTGCAGTACGAATCCTAGGACTCATCGCATGGATAAAATAGCGCCATGATATCCACCAATCGTGTGTACGGTATATCTAGTATTGCCGATATGTGACCCCCAGAGAGCTCATGAACCCTCGCCTATGATCGTAGGACCACTTGATGGGCCTCCATTGTCCAACGCAACAGCAGGACGAGCCGTCGAGCGCATAAAGCACGAGATAGAGCCGTCAGATTCATGATCTTGCCGTCAGTCAGTCTCGCTAATCTGGAACTAATACTTGTGGCTTTTTCAAAAAAGTGAAAGCATAGGAGCAACATTTTGACCTAACTTGGAGATCGACATAGCTTAAATGAGTTATTGAGCTCTAAAACCTAGCTTAGATGAAACATGGAGCTAGAGGCAAGCAAAGAAAGTTGTAGATCGCGCTATTGAGTATTCGCTGATTGTTGAGCAGTATCACACGCAATGATGAGCACAGTACTTGGCTGGAAATCGAGGGCGCGGTGATTATTTACGTGTGATATCGATAAAAGACTCATTACTATTTTGGATACTATACACGTTTTGCAGGCGCGAATAAAGGATTATTGGTAGAACTAACACCAAAAAGTTCTGTTTCCGAAAAACCTGTCTTCAAACTGCAATCTTTTGCACATGTTGATGCCCTTTGAGATTTAAGATTGTGAATGGTCTTCACCGAGAGATTGTTAGTCATCCTGCACGCCTTCTCCGTGGAAGGCGCTGTACGATCCCGTCAACTAGTTACATTTGTTGTCCATCCTTCACGGACGCGAGTAAATTGTCGCCTTAACCCTTGCAAAGGCTCTAGGTTAAGTAAAACCACGTCCTTGCATTCGTCAGAGCACTGCTATAAAGACTTGCCAGATTTTACAAGTCTGAGGTAGCTCCTTGCTAAGCAGCTGAGGCGCGTTATGGCGTTCGAGCTGTATGAGCAAAGTCTATGCTCTAGGGCTCTTGCAGTACAGGCTCAGGTAGCCCAGTTAAGCTCATGAAGTGCAATGCTTCCACATTTGATGAAAAAAATCACAGAACATCTCTTTTGGCTCGAGGGGTTAATCGCGGACGACGAAAAAGTGTAAAATTTGCTCTGATTAGGCCAAAAGCCCGTGGGACTATGTCACTGGAGTTCTGGGGACACATATAAGAGCAGTCGAGAGCAACGCTTCTTCCCCTCAGTATATACCTTAAAGCGGCATTCGTGCCTTCGGCCCAAACTGCCGCTTTAACCTTCATGTTTCTCCCACAGCTAAATCTCTATCCTATATAAGAACTACCCTCTAAACCCATCATCCTTAACCCACAGACAAATCATCAACCCAATTACCCGTAAACATTAATCACATCCCTATATGAAAAACACACCTCTAAACCTTCCATCATTACCCTCACAGACAAATCAACATTTCTATTAACCTGAAGCACTTAGAGTAGCGATAATATCCTCTTCAGACAAAGATGTAGTTTTAAATGAATAAAGATAAACAAAATAAAAAAATTAGTTGTGATTGTGCTGGTAAACAACATTTGAAGAAGCAAAACATAAAAACTGGTTAGAAAACAATTAAATAAATTGAATTAATAGTTTTAATTCTAATATAAAATTACTAATATTCTATAAGCATACCCCATTCATCAAAAATGTCAGTAATTATAGAGTTCGAGAAATATAAAGGAAAATCTCTTGAGGAAGTCTATGAGCAAGATGCGTCATACTGTCGATGGCTATACAACCAGCAAACAGAAGACTCTGATATCAAACGGTTTTTACAAGGTAAGTTCCAAGATGGAGATGATAGCTATATTATGCGGTGGGGCAAACATAAGAACAAATCCGTCGAGTGGATTGTTGAAAACGATACCCAATATTTCAATTGGATGTGTAAAAATGAATACATCAAGAATAAATGTCCCTCATTGAAAGAAAACTTGAACGAATTTGGTGTAGAATTAAATTAATCGAATTATTTTTTTTGTCTGAAATCTCCATGTTCTCATCGTTGGGTACTATCCTTGGGTATGGTTTCCTTATCCCAAGGTATTCCATTCTTATACCTGGGTATGGTTTCCTCATCCCGAGGTATTCCATTCTTATCCATGGAGATGACATACTTATCCATGGGTATGCCATCTCAAGGTATGATAGTCTCATCAACAGACCTCAACCACAGCGGTTTCTCACATACGCAGTCGATCCACCGTCCTCGCACCGTTGATCCACTGCTCTCAACCACAGCTGTTTTCTCAAACGCAATCGATCCACCGTCCTCGATTCACTGCCTCCATCACAGCTGTCGATCGATCGTATGTCCTCGAAAGTCAGTTTGGTTCATACATGTGCTGTAACATTGGTCAATTCCTTGTCGCGATTCAGCAGGTTATTAGATCATACAGGTGATCAGAACCAACGAGCTTTTTGGAATCAATACATTGTTCAACAAGTAGCTGAGGATAGGAGGCAAATCGCTACCACCACAACACTATCGGCTTAGACAGGCTATCAGAGAAAAGCTTAATTCTGCAGCACATGGTTTCACGGACTCCAGGTTGCGACATACGCAACGTACAACAGCACTTGGGTTGGAGGATCAGCTGGAGCAAGTCGAAATTTATCACTGGTCTCCTTGTCTGGCACCACCGCAATATATCTGGCACCGTCCGGAAACATCTTCGCATACTTGTCAAGTGCCACTGAGTCAATTTTATGATTGTCGGACTTCGTTATTTGGATCAAGCCAACCACGTTATGTTCCCCACCCATGTTCAGCTTGGCAACACTGTCGATAGTCTCCAAACAACGTGTGCAGGGATACCAATAGTCGACATCCGCAAGTTGCTGCATGATTGCTTCGCATTCCGCTGCATCAGTGCCTTCATAGAGATACGCGTTGGCTTCGAATTCCAACGCAGCATATGTATGCTGGTTCTTTTTTCTTCGGTCGTACGTCCTCACCTGCAACTCGAGATTCTGTCCGTCTCTTGCCATCGCATGCACGTAATTCTCGAATGCAATTCCCATCAACCCATCGTCGCCAAGCATGCGACCTTTTGACCACAACTCCTCATAGTAGGATGGCGCCACGATTTTGCCAAGTTGCCTCAACGCATACTCGGAGGTGATCACACAAAACCACGACCTCGTCATCGTATACTTCGCCGAGCTGCTTTAATTCTTGGGATCCTGCTCACTCGCTCGAACTGACGTCATCCGTAAGCGATCAATTTGTTTCTCCGAGCCAAGAGCATACTGGGTATTCAAAAGTTCGGCCACTTGCGCATCAATCAGACCAATAGCCTGGTCAATTGAATCTATGACAACGCTCTTCTCCGACAAGAAGTCGCGCAAGTTGCCACCCGAGTAGTAGTACCTGTCCTTGATATTGTGTTCCGTCCATTGAAAATGCGCCCCAATAGATTTCAAATCCAGCTTGGACCAAAAGGGCACTAGACAACGCCTCAGTACAGGACCGTCGTCATTCTTCATTGGATACTGGACAGACGTGGCAAGCAATCGGAACCGCGCCAGCCGTCCAAAGTTGGCTTTGACGTCGTCATGCGTGAACCCATCCAGGCACAATTCATCCGCTATGCCAAGCAAATGGTCAACTTCTTTTACTTTCAACACGTTCTCTCGCCGGTATTGCTTGTTGTTTGCATCAAGGTACAGCATGGAGAATCCTTTTCCTTTCTGCTTCCGAAACAAGACGACGCGTTTCTGTTGAAGCAAAGCCATGTAGAACGCAAACAACACGACCATCATGCTCTTCCCAACACCAGGTGTCCCCACAAACACAGTGCTGAGCTTCTTTTCCATATGGTCGTTGAATATCTTGATGATGTCCTGCGTTTCCTTCCGAACATAGAACCACGCGGGAAAATCCGGCTCGACGTGGCGAATGTCGAGTGCGATGCCACCAATTTGCCACCTGCCGATATCCAAGGTGGCTGCAATTGAATCCATCCTCTCGACCTCGATGACAGTCAATGATCTGGCCTTCTTGCGTGCCCGTTGCTCATCCCATTGCTCCTGATCAACTTCCGGAACCACCACCAACACGTGGATTTCCCCTCGTTTTGCTTGAAATTCTTCGCCGTAGTAATCCACAATCCAGTTTAACTCGTCCATGTGTGCAAACCCTTCCGGGTGTCCATTCTCATCGAGCGTCAAACCTTCCGCGCCATCTCGATCCAACCACGAGTCGCCCTTCTTGGCGAGGAACAGCTGCAGTTCCCGTGCATCACACGTGATTGTCTTCTCATTCTCCGTCTTGATGGCCTTCTTCAATTCGTCCACCAACTCGCTCACGTCGATCTTCACGGAGAAGGCGTTTCCCTTCACGCCTACCAGCGCGCACACAAGCTTCACCATGTTTCCAATTGCTTTTTGCGAGTGAGGGATGTTCTCTCTATCCATATTTCAGCCAATCAAATGTGCAACCCAAAGTTGGGTTTTTGACGTCACCCATCTGGGTGATTGAACAACTTTAGATACAAAATATATTTATTTATATAGACACAAAAATCATGGATATTACATATCTATCCGATACCGATGATACTGGTTATGTTGAAGATGCCGAACAACAGGAACCGGTAGATACCGAAATACCGAGTGATTTATGTGAGTACTCGAAAATAGAAAAGCATTCAGCATCTGACATAATACAGCTCTGTAAAGAAATTGATTTAATTAGTGCAAGTATCAACAAGTGTCAGTTTATAAAGGAAAAGCACACTAATGCGGGAAAACACGTATTTTGTCGTATCCGTCATAATATTTGAACACAACTCCATCAACTTTATCATTTCGGATGTTCTCAATGATCGCTTTACGCAACATACGATTATGTCCAGTATCAATGCACCATTGTTTGTATCTGGCATTCAGTATTGTTAGTGGAATTTCGAGATAATCTCCTTTGCTAACAAATCCATCTTTGAGTAAACCTGCTCTATCTTTTGTGAAGATCTCTTCTTTGAAGTATTTTGAAATGGATGATTCAACCTTGTTTTGAGCCAATTCGGAACGCAAAAACTCCAATTCTTTCATTATCACATCGATTCTATCATCTTTTGGAGCAACTTCATCCACTTCAGGTCCTCTGTATCGTCTGATTCTATTCATAATGACTCTATATTAACTAAGTGAAACTTCTGTATTCAAATCGTAAAAATGTCTCAATAAATCAGGTCGATTGTGTTGTTTGCTATACAGATACAATAGACTCCATAAACCATATAATTATCATAGGTCCCTTGAAACTGTTTATTATTACATTCCATATCACCCAGAATTCTTGGAGGCCCTAAACCCATCGAATCGAAGTATTCATTGTTGCACACACAAACCCAATGGCCTACACCTGAGTCTAATCGAAGTAATATAATATAGCTTCCATTCCCTAGGGGGCCTCTGATTTTTCTAAAATCTATTATCCCATCAACATGAACATTCAGCTGATTTGCGAGCTCTTGTAGTTCATTAGCCGTCGATTCACCCAATTTATTTAATTTAAAAATCATTATGTAATGCTTATATATAGCTAATCATAATATAACAGGCATTAACCTTCAATTTTAATAATGAGTGATAGTACTCAATTAGCAGATTCGTTTTTATTCGATTCAACAACTAATCCGGATCCAGTTGTCAGTGTCAGCAAAGACAAGCGTGTTGTAAATGTCGTTGATGACAACAACGGTTCGTATCAATCGGGAACTGTCATCATTAATGCGACTTCACAACTAAATGGCTCTACTGGGTATGGCAGTCTTCGAGATGCATATGTAGTCGTTCCTTATGTAGTAACGGTTAAAAATACGTCTGCCTCAGCTCTTAATGGTACTCTAAATCGTTTTGCGGTAGGATTAAAGGCTGGTGTATGGAACATTTTAGATAAATTAGCGGTTGAAATCAACGGTAAAAGTGTCATTACCAGCAATGACTATAAAAATTATTGGAACAATTTACGTGCTCAAACTGAATGGTGTGATGATGATTTATTGAAGAACGGTGCAGATTGCTATCTTGCTCCAGATGATGTAGTTAGTCTAAATTTCCCACAAAGTAGTAGCAATCCTACCGCTTCAACACAAGGAGATGGTTTTGTGAATAATTCAGTTAATGCTGCCACAACTGTAGCTACTGGTTTAATTCCAGAAAACTCCAGCTCTTAATAACGGACTAATCCAGCGTCTAATTTGGAATCCACAACAAATTGGTACCTCTGATGCCACTGGAGCAACGATTACAGCAACAAACCCTCTTGGTTGGCCGACAACGCGAAGTGGTGCAATTCTTTCTAAAATTCAACAACAAGGTACTGGTGGATACGTAGCTGGCGTTACTACCGCAGGAGGTGTTGCTGGTACGTGGTATTATATGCTAAAGCTTCGTTTAGTTGATCTCCATCCAATCTTTAAGGAATTGGATCTTGTTGCGAACCCTCAAATCAAATTAACGATGACGTTCAATACCGGCTTTGTTGATATCACAACTGCAACTGGTGATTTAATGAGCTTATCCTCTCTCTCCCTAAACGGTTGCTCGACGGTTCCAGTAATGGTATCAAGTGCGGCCCCAGGTAATCCAAATGCAGGGAAACTTACAACTGGCGGAGCTGGCTCACTTCGAGTAGCTTTCGGCGTTATGTCCAACAACATTACACAGATCTCTACTTCTGGTCAAATCTTCCAATTTACAACGACTCGTTTATATATCCCTTTCTACGATATCGCTAATCAAAGTCAAATTGTTGTTAAACCTGTTAAGAAAGTCAATTACCTCGATTGCTACGCACAGTATTTCAAATCAAAAGCAGGTACTGGTCAACAAAACTCTCAGCAAAACGCTCCGTTTAGCTTTCAATTATCTTCAAGCTTAAAGAATATCAAATACATTGCTCTGATTCCATATAGTGAAACAAGCAGTGCTCATTCCGTAAGCGCAACGAATATTGAACAATTCCAATCCCCATTTGACAGTGCTCCATGGACTTGTCAGCCAGGAGCTGAAAATGTATTCAACAAAACGCATGATTACTCATTTGGATCGTTCCAAGACGAAGTCAAGAAGCTCGGAGCTATTAATGGAGCGCTATCGCATGAGATTAGCAACGGATTATTGGATTCCTACAAATGGGATGTTGGTCAGCGTGTTCTAATTGCAGACTGCTCTC
Source organism: Plasmopara viticola (assembly GCA_001695595.3). Lineage (NCBI taxonomy): Eukaryota > Oomycota > Peronosporomycetes > Peronosporales > Peronosporaceae > Plasmopara > Plasmopara viticola. Next base: position 37,723 of record MBPM02000123.1, on the reverse strand, counting down.
GATTAACGTTTCCAGATGTGCCTCAATCTATCCTTGTCTCCGGCACCAATACTTGCAGTCAAGGATTGAATTGTCTAATTCTCGTTGTTTACGGTCGATCTATGTCTATTGATCGTTTAACCGGTGAATTGGTTGAATATGAGTAGATTGGAGCGAGCTCCAGAATGGGCGCCCGTAGGGCCCCAGGGGACCTTCGGTCCTCCACCATTGGCTCGCGGAGTGAACTCCCTCGCCGTACGAACGAAGTTCGAAGGGTCTTTGCCCGCCGAACAAGTTCGCCTGGTTTTCAGACCAGTCAGGCTATTGGTGTCCGTCAGCCAGCAAAAAAATCAAATTTTTTTTGTTGACATCCGAACGAACCGCAATCGAAGATTGCTCGGCTACCTTCGGTGGCTACAGTTCGAAAGGTCTTTGACCGTCGAACAAGTTCGAGCGGTCGTCAGACCGGAATCTATTGAGTTTTACTCAAAATTATGCTTCAGCTCCATCTCAAGTTGCTTCACTTGATTGAGTAATTTTTTTATCATGCAGAAGTTTATCGCTGTAATTTTACTATAATCAATGTTCATCTGATATCCTTCTATGTCATCTTCATCCACTTTCTTCAAGTTTTCATTCGGTGTCATTGATAGTGAGTTTATGTATCCAGCTGCATACAATTCTTGACTGATGAAACCAATCTTTGGGATAGTTTCATCTGATCCTTTGTATCGATATTCATATATACTTAGATCATAGAATTTATCGCAATAAACAGTGTCTAATTGTTTAATAATGTCTTTGCAACGACGATCAGATGTACAGTAGATTGAACTGCATTGAATGAGCTGAATCAAGTACTTATGCTGAAGTATAGATAAGAATAAACTTTGCATCAAATAAGTCGTTCTTGAAGTTGAAGTTTGAGACCTTGCATTCATGTGTAGAAATTTACGATGAATGACGACACATTTGTCATGAGTGATGCATGTTTACCGTCGTCCTCATGATGCATTGTCATTAAGTCTAAAAGATGCACTAGGACATAAAGCTCTGTTCGATCAAAGGCAAATAAATTTGCTAGGCAATTCGAGATGCCTCCACCTGAACAAGATGACTTGATCCTGTTTTTCCTAATCAATTCATAAAACTGTGCAGCCGATGGTATAGTCGGAAGCTTTGCGAACGGTGCAAAACGGCTTTATCAAGTCCGAAAAGGCTAGACTAGTTGCCTGCTGGAGATACTCCTGGATGCTATCAAAGCATCCTGTGCAGACTCTCAGCTTCCTTTTAACCGACCTGTGAGACTAGTATTGTCAGTGTTTAACTTGTGCAAATAGGAATTCGTCTCAAGCTTCTCAATTCCTTTTAAAATCGTGGTTTCGGTCTAGCAGAGACAGCTTCCATATTTTCGGGGAATGCTCAATTTATGCTAAACTGCCGAACACTTTTTATCTACTGCCGCAAATACAATCTTCGCGTAAAGTTGATGGAACAAGACCTTGGCAACGTGCTTTAGATGGCCTATGTAAATTTCAGAGCGGCTATATGCAAAGTTATCGATACAGGTCCGGGCAAAAAAATGATATGCTGGGACCGTGACAAAGCGCTCAAATCTCTGGAGAGCTTTTTAGCACTTGTGACGTAATTAGATAATCTCACAGCATACTGCTAGGTGCCTTAACTGCCGTGAAAATTACATCCGACTCCCTCATTCCAAGTTAATGACTTCTTTCTTTGCACTACACAACCTGCACCTAGACGTGTTCTTAAGCAGCACGTCCTAAGAATGAGTGTTTGTGCAAGACCGTTGCACCGTTTAGCTGTTTATAAGCATGAGCCAGTTTCCACTTCCTAGTAAGAAGTGAGTACAAAGTCAGCACTATGACTTGCTTTCCTTAACAGCGAAAAAGGTTTTACTGTATTCGTAGCAGTGGCCATTGCCTTGTGGCACAAACCTTCGTGCCTGGAATGAGGTCGATCTCGGGACTAACTTCTACGTCTTGTTGAAGCTTTGCCGGCAGACCACATCCAAGGATTTCTGTTATACCAAATCCTTGGCTTTTTTTCAGATTTTCTAATTCAAGGTGAGACGTACACTGCCTGAAAGGCAGATCCAACAAAGCTTTGTCTAGAATGGAAAATTCGTTTGTATCCTCAAGAAAGTTTGTATTTTTGTTGATGACATACTTCCGGCTTTAATTTACGCAAGAGTTTAGTAACTTCAGTTACTTCGAGGTTCTATCACTCTTACATCTTCTCTGAAGGAACACAGCGACCAGTCAGGATCAACAATCACTATATACGGTCTCTTCGGCAGCCACAAGGATTCCAGAAGTCGCTTTCTTGTTGCATCCTCATTCTATTTCACCGCTTCAATGTAGCCTGATTCTGGTACTTCGCTATCTATTTGTGGTCAAATGTCTTCCACTATGCTACTAAAAGAATGCTGTTACTCGACCGTGGTGGTACTAGCTTACGTACCCGAGAAGCTGTGTTGTCCTGGACCTAAGGTGTATACTTGTAGAGCCTCTTTAACCAAATTTGACAACCCACCTACAGATTAATGTTAGTCAGTGACTCACATGACTATAATACCCGCTTTCAGTTTTTTTTTAGATGGAAGCACTGTAATATTTTTATAGAAATGCTATCTTAGGGGCTTCGGCAGGTGGTTTACTACATTAATTTTCATGATTACCTCGAGACTAGGTTTTCTCTTCAAGAATTCGTACGCAACAGGTGTGCCACCAAAGACTTAGTGCATGGGTCTAAGTGGCTGGCGTCTATGTCCCTGCCTCGTCAATTTATTTAAAGTTCGTGTTTTCTCTTTACCACGGCGTGCCTAACATCAAGTCATACTTGTCTACGTAAAGGACTCTGTGCTGTTAAATCCTCACATTTTACAGCCATACCTAGTTTAGCCTTACATCTTTCGAGCCGTCATTAACCTGACTCGATTACGGTGCTTTCTCGCAAAGCATCAGTCAACCTTACTATCGACCGCAATTGCTTTGTCGAAAATGCTTTTTTACACCCTCATACATTTTGATGGACAGACATATGTCCAGCGTTGATGGCTCACTTTTCGAGGCTGTCAAGCTCTCAGGGGCTAAGCTCCAATAATGTATAACATCCACTCATCCAGCATGAATTCTTAGATCTTTCTAATCGATCAGCTTACCCTTACTGTCGGTTGTGCGGCTCTAGTCAGCTACGAGCGAAGCATAAGTTCACACCATCTGTCTCTCGTAACAAGCATAGGTTATGTGCTCCAGCTTGCTGCCAAAGCTGCTTTACTAGGCATTACATAAGTTTTATGGGATTGGAATTGAGCTAGGGGGTGAGTCTTTGAATCTGATTGTACAATCAATGAGATTCAGGCGAAGCGAGCTTGTCTGTGGCCGTACTACTTTCGAAAAGCGAATTAAAATCTCTTTTATAGTTTCATCCTGCAATTCAGAGAATCAAGTGCGAGGCGGACCTTTTTCGAGGCCGTCCAAGGACACTGTCGCTTGGGAAGTGGGAACACAGTGATAGAGGGGAGTATATACCTTAAAGCGGCATTCGTGCCTTCGGCCCAAACTGCCGCTTTAACCTTCATGTTTCTCCCACAGCTAAATCTCTATCCTATATAAGAACTACCCTCTAAACCCATCATCCTTAACCCACAGACAAATCATCAACCCAAGAACCCGTAAGCATTAATCTCATCCCTATATAAAAAACACACCTCTAAACCTTCCATCATTACCCTCACAGACAAACAACATTTCTATTAACCTGAAGCACTTAGAGTAACGATAATATCCTCTTTAGACAAAGATGTATTTTGAAATGAATAAAGATAAACAAAATAAAAAAATCAGTTGTGATTGTGCTGGTAAACAACATTTGAAGAGAGCAAAACATAAAAACTGGTTAGAAACAAATAAATAAATATCATTCTATCTTAAGAAAAAAATACAAAAGTATAACAAGATAAAAATGGTTTATACTAAAGATTCCTACGAACGCAACAAGGCTTCAATTACTGCAGCGAAGAAGCGATACTATGAAAAGCATAGAGAAAAACTTCTACAGAAACAAAAAGAATATGATCGAGCACATAGGGAAGACAGGAAAGAAAAATACAAGGCTGATAAACTAGAAAAACAAAACACTATCCAACAATAATGAAACAATATTTTTTTTGTTTGAAAACAATATAAATCACAATATATACAAAGACATTGTTATCTTGAACTACAATTTATTTAGTATACAAAGACATTTTCAAAATGCCAGTCTCGAATGCTCTTAAGAAATCACAAAAGAACCGAAGTGAGCTATATAAGTTTGCCAAGAAACACAATTTAATTGTTAAATGGACGTCTACAACAAATGTTATGGAAAAAGCAGTCAATGCTTTCAAGCAGTCCAAAGCTAAGACCATCATTAAGTCAATTAGAACTTTCAAGGCTAACAATGACAATGCTGCTTTAAAATCTATCAATACTACATCGCGTAAAGTTGAAATGCAACTAAATCGATTCAACCGTATTAGAAAGGATATTGTAGCACCTGCTGATAAGAAACTCTTAATTAACTTTAAGGATTCGAAAGGTGATGTTGTCAAATCATATCACGTACAAGATCGATTAATTAACATCAACAATCTATTTATCAATGAAGAGAACCAATACAGCTCTGGAGCAGATGTAGATTTAGAAGTACTACCAACTACATCAGTAGAAGTTGAATGGTTAAATAATCCAAAACGCTCTCGTTCTGAGAGAAAGAATTTCTTTCGTTATCTAACCAAAGCAGATTACAATCTGGAAGCATATCAAGTATACACACAATGCTCTGAAAATAATGATGACAGAGAAACTCCTTGTTTCTTATATGCTTTGATGCAAGCAGGTGTAGATGCTACAATTGTTAAGCAAATCTCACAGTCAATGTTTAAATCAGGTGCCACTGTTGATTTCATTCGCAAGACTGCTAATGCTTTTAATCTATACATCTCAGTTAAACAATACTATCCAAACAAAGATATAGGTCGAGCTGATAATAACATTTCTCTATATGGTATTAAAAGCTCTAATGTTATCAAATTAGGATCTGTTGGAGAGCATCTATTTGCTATTAAACAAACTAATATTACTAAAGCAGCTCTCAATCATCCTGAATTAGTAGATCAACATAAACGAACTGATTTTATTGTTAAAAATGGAAAGGCTTCATTCAACAACAAACAAATAAAATTTCTTAATAGCTATGAGGTTATCAGTTGTCTATATCATTATCGCGATACACATTTGGAAACGATTACTCAACGAAATGTTCCTATGCTACTCAATAACAAGTATCAAGAGGTTAGAGAGTTAAATGATGAAGATTTTGGTGATAGTAATTTTAGAGAAATCGGACGTGTAGAAGGTAAAGAGTTAAATCTCGGTTATGCACCATTCAGAAAGTACATTGAACATCAAAGAAAGTTTGTAGAAGAAACAAAATACAATATTGTTTATTTCGATTTCGAAACACTTGTTAAGGATGGTAAACACATTTCTTATGCTGTGTCATATTGCATTCCAAGTGTGGATACTACTATTAATAAGTTTCCTATTCCAAATTTCAGTCAGACCAAAAACATATATGGATTCGATTGTGTAGTTAAATTCCTTGATGAGCTTCCATGTCATACTTGTAATCTTCTTTGGGCGCATAATGCTGGATTCGATTCTCGTTTCATATTAAAGTATCTGACCTACGACTCAAAATACACTAATTTAATTGATCAAGGCACTAAACTAAAACAAGCAACTGGTTCTTATAGAGGGCGTGATATTGTCATCAAAGATACTATGAGTTTCCTCGCAGGCAAACTGGAAAAACTACCTGAGATGTTCAAAAGCGCAACTAAACATTTAGGAATAGAGAAAGAGTGCTTCCCACACAAATTGATTAACGATCATAACTATAAATCCAAATGGCCGCTTGAATACTTAGACTCTTATAGTGATAAAGACACTCTAATTAAAAATGCATCACAGATCGGCGCTATCATTAACAACACATTCGATTGTGAGATGTATGCAACCCATTACTGTAATAGAGATGTAGATGTATTGAAGGTATGTTTCGAGGCATTTAGACGAATGGTACACACAGAGTACAATCTAGACGTATATCGTTTCCTAAGTGTGTCGTCTCTATCAATCGCATACCAACACAACGAAGGATGCTTTGATGGTTGCTATGAGATGAATTCAGTATTACTTGGCTTTATGCGTGAAGCTACGGTCGGAGGTAGAGTAATGACTCGTGATAATCAAAAGCATCATATCAGACATAAGCTTGCTGATTTCGATGCTGTTAGTCTATACCCATCTGCTATGGTTGAAATACCTGGTTATACTCGTGGTAAACCGAAACTATTCAAAAATAGCATTCCATCAGATGCTGACTATTATGTAGCTCGTATTCGAATCGATTCTATTGGTACGAAGAGACACTTTCCATCACTTAGTTATTATGATAACGGCAGTCGCAATTTTAGTAATGATATTGTTGATAGAGAATTTATTGTTGGTAAGCAATCGCTTGAAGACATTGTAGAATTTCAGGATGCAACATATTCGGTAATTAAAGGTCTTTACTGGAACGAGGGGTTCAATGATCAAATTACTAAAACCATCAGAAAGATGTTCAACGCACGACTTCAATATAAAGCAGAAGGTAATGCTCTGCAAAATGTTATTAAACTAATGATGAACAGCTCGTATGGAAAATTACTTATGAAGCCAATCGTAAAACAGAAGGTACTTGTAAGTGGAGGTCAACAAAAGATTCAGGAATACACTTGCAAAAATATTCATAAAATGATTTCGAGAACACCTATCAACGATAAGCTGTCATTATTCGAAGAACATAAGGCATTGACACAACACTTTAGTCCTGTTCATCTAGGCATTCAAGTACTCGATTCCAGAAATCACATTATGAACCGAGTTATGTGTCTCGCGGAGGACATCGACGCAAAAATCTGGTATCAGGACACTGACAGTATGCACATAGATTATGATGGCGTTCAACGACTTTCAGATGCTTTTAAGCTTAAATACAACAAAGAGCTAATTGGTAAACAGATGGGTCAGTTCCATGTTGATTTTGAGCTTGAAGGATCAAAAGGTAATATCTATGCTAAGGAGTCTATCTTCCTTGGTAAGAAGAGTTATTTGGACATTCTTGCTTGCGATGGTAATGACGTTCAGGGAATGCATATTCGTATGAAAGGTATCCCTGGTAAACTACTTGAAACAAATACGTATGAAACATACTTGAAACTCTATAACGGAGAGCGTATGTCGTTTGATTTGAGTAAGCTGTGTTCAATCATTATAGACACGAAATCGCAAAACGTTTCAAAGCGATTGAATTTCACAAGAAACATATCTTTCCGTTAGTATAAGCAAGCTTCGAAAATGGACTCTCTGCTTACTCAACTTTATTATGATCCAAAAACGGGATTCATAGGTGCAACTAAGCTGTACCAAAAAGCAAAAGCAACTAATAAAACTATAACGTTAAAACAAGTCAAAGAATGGTATAAGACACAAAGTAGCATTCAACAGCATTCAATTCAAAACAAAAGTATCCTGAATTCAAAATCACAAGCAACAATCCAAACGAATGGCAAATGGATCTTGCGTTTTGGCAAAAGCAACCAATATTGATAACGGTTAATATCAACAGTCGCATTGGATATGCAAAAGTGTTACAAAATAAAAAAGCAGATACAGTTCAAAAAGCCATTGATCAATTCATTACAGAGCATAAAGTGTCTGCGTTGATGTCAGACAATGGATCTGAATTCACAAATCAAACAGTCGAAAAGTTTTTTGATAAAAATTCAATCATTCATGCGAATTCTATTCCAGGAGATCATACAGTGCTTGGAAAGATAGATCGCTTTATTCGAACGATAAAGGCAAGACTAACAAAGATGCAGGATACTATGGGATTTAAGAAGCTTACACAAAAACTTCTGAATGATGCTATATCTAACTACAACGATACCACTCATTCATCCATAAACGCTACACCAAATGAAATGGAAGGGAGGGTTATTTTTGACGAAATTGAACACAATAAACGAGTGGTTAAGCAAGTACAAAAAGGCATTCCAACTGGTTCTATTGTACGTTATCGCTTGAATCCGAAGCCATTTGAAAAAGAAGGTGCGAGATTTTCAAAAGCCGTGTACGAAGTAATTGGATTAGATGGATTAAAGATGCGTATTAACTCAAAGAATAATCATGTCCTATACAAACCAGTTAATGACTTGAAAATTGTAAAAGCAGAGAAAACTGATGCACCAATCGAAAATAATCAAATATGGGAGGCTGAGAAGATTGTTGATCATAAAACACTAAAGAATGGTAAGCATAAATATTTGGTCAAATGGGTTGGATATGACGACAGCTTCAACACTTGGGAACCTGAAAATAACCTCCGTTTGATTAGTAAGAACAGAATGTCAACACTAGAGAAACAATATTGGTCTAAATTTAGATGAACATGATGTGTAAATTCATCACCAAAAAAGACACGCAGTGTACCCGAGAAGCAAAAAAGGGTGATTACTGCACTCAACACCATAACATCATCCAAATAAAAATGTATAAGAAGGGACTATCTATAATCCATGAGAAGAACAGAATACTCGCTGAACAAAACAAGGAACTACAAATATTCAAAAATCAGATTAACACGATAAACGAATTCGACCTCATCAAACATCAATTGATTCAAATAAATCCGTATATGAAATTCAATCATCTATTTGCTGATAGACGGTACCAATCTCGCTTAGAGGATGTCTTCAATGTTCCGTTTGATGAAATCAAAAAAATATATAGAAAACTTCTCTACGATAGAAACGATTTGTGTCATCCATATACGAGTAGATATTGGTCTGAAGCCCAGACGAATTCATTCGGGACTGGTGATTGTCTAAAGCCTGAAGCTTCCGCCTGTTTTACGCATTGAGCGTAGTTTAGCCATCTTAGCTTTCATCTCAGGCGATCCCTTTTTACAGAACCAACACCCGTTAAATTCTTTACTTCGCCACGAACAGCGTTTACTAAACCAGGCTGCCCAGTATAGGCTCCAAGAGCTTGAGCGCCTTGATCAACAACACCAGATACCAGTGGTTTAACTACAGGCCAAACATTTTCTTTTAGCCATGGCCATGCTTTATCTTTGATCCAACTCCATAACGATCCTCCACTCATTCCAGACCCCGTAAGAGCGTCTCCGTCCATATTTAACGAAGCAGCGATTTCACCTGGTGAAAATATAATTGATACTCCTTTACCAACTTGAGCAGCCTTTTTCCATTTTTTCGCGTTTTCTGGGTGAAGTGCTAATTTCTTTGAAGAGCCTTTAACTTGACTAGCAGTGAATGATACCTTCAATGTCTTTAGAAACTTCATTTTCTGAGCATCCGTGAGCTCACCCCAACTGACCGAAACGTAAGAGTTCATATTTGCGTAAACTATCTATATTTCTTGAAATATATAGAGTCTCAAAATAATTAAATAAATGTTGACTTTTACTCGAAGCCATCAGCTCTAGAGTGCAAACGTCTTAGTTTTTTTATTTTTTGTTGGAGCCCTTGCTGTATCTATTCCTGCTCCCTTTGAGCGTACATTTTGGAGCTTTTCTTTTAAACTTTTGAGAGATTTCAATAATCTTTCTTGATTACTATGAGCAGCTGATTTGATTGAGTTACCTCTAAGGTTTGGATATCGTACTTTTATAATTTTGGAATTCATATTAAAGCGAAGCTTTTGTTCCCGTTCCGGTATATTAAACACAATCAAAAAGCTCGTCGAATCAATTTTAATTCTCTTTCTAAACGACGATTATCATTACCTAAGCCAATCTTTCCTTGAAGTTTATGAAATTTATGTTTTAGAATACCTCGGCGCCCTTTTCGAATACCAATACCTAGACCACTCATGGAGTCGTCAAATGAGATAGCCCTTTGAAAACGATTTGGATTAACTGATTTGACTTTGATATCCTCCGACACAATGCGATCTGCGTATGTATCAACAATGTAGTTTAGCGCTCCAAGCCAGTTTGCATTTTTATCAACACGACTCTTGATAGACGGACTGATTTCCTTCTGTTTCTTACTCATGATTGCTGCGTATTCACCAAGGTAATATGTTTTCTTACTTATCTTTGGTCCTTCAAGAAATACCTTCTCATCCGCTAACCAAGGGTTGTCATTGTATAATCTGATAAGAATATTTTTTACTTGATTATTACCATCTGATATAACCTTGTCATTTGGATCTACTGGTTGAATATTGGTATTACTGTTCGCATATGTATTTGAATCAGGAATTTTGAACATCGGTGATTGCTTGAATGAAATGTTATTTTGCATCATAAATTTGATGTACATAAAGTGTCGCTTCCAATGAGACTTCTCTGTTGGTTTTCACTCGATCACCATCAAAAACTTTTAAGTTTCCGTCCATTAACTTCACTCGATAACCTCCATTTACTGGAATATAGCCACCTTGTTGGTTTCTTCCCTTCTTATATGGAATCGGTAAACTAGTACCTTCTGGAAAGGAATTGTTCATCAAAATATCACGAAGCACTTCGTATGCTCCAGACTCTATGTTGAATCCAAACTGATGTGTCGAGCCAGTAGCAGTATCTTTTGTCTCAATGTCAATAAGATTCAATATGTAATCATACGTTGCAACCCAATCATATTTATTTAGAGGCTTGTTTGCTTACTTACCATTATTCACATTGAATAGTTTGCCGTCTGTTCCAATATACACGTTTTTATCTGGAGTGCCAGAGTTTAGAATTGGATTGACCTTTCTTTTGATAATAGTTGGATTGATGGTGTATTGATCAATTAGTTTTTCTCGTGCATTCCTTTGAAAGTTGAATCACTAGCTTCAACTTGAGTTCCAAAGTCGTATGTACGCTGGGAGTCGTCAATATCACTCAAGGAGTCTTCTTCATTACCAATGTCTTCTAAATCATATTGACTATCGATTGTAGTCATCGTCGGTACTGCTTGCACCCCCATTGTTGTCATTGATGGGGTTGCTTGTATTCCCGTCGTTGTCATAGAAGGCGTTGCTTGTATTCCCATTGTTGTCATTGTTGGAGATGCTTGAATTCCGGTAGTCGTCATGGAAGGCGCTACTTTCCTTAGCAATTGTTGAAGCGTCGAAGTATCTATCGTTTGATCCAGATCAGTAGCCCATTGCGTTAGTTTGTATCGATCATTCTTTATGCGTGCTAATTGAAGCTCCTCACTGTTATCTTCAGCGAGTTGCTTCAATTTATTTTTTCGATCGCGGAGAGATACAAAACTTGGAAACATTATCGAGTCTATTAGAACGAAGCTCGAAAAATCGCGGACCTTTTCGAACAAGTTTCTCTAAGCTCAGCTCTATATAATATTACAATTATTGTTTTAGTTATTGAAAATAACTTGGGCTCCTATGGAGCCTTTCTATCACGAATTAATAGCATTATCAATGAATTGGAGTCTTCAAATTTAACATTATTAAAGTCTTGATCGACGATGCAGAGTAATATTGCTGTATGCTCCATCGTTAATCGAGAGCCACTGATATTCAGGTGGCTGAATTGAGATCAACTGACCAATTGATGTCCCTTGAGGACTAAACGAAGTCAGAATATCAGGTGGTGTGCTAACCCGATTGTTAATAAGATTAGAACGAATTAAATAACTGCTGACGGGATTAACTTGTGGAGAAATATTGCTCAAAAATACTTGATTTGTTGTTTAAATGCTTGATGGGTACGTTGCTGGACTGAATCCAATCACATTGGAAAATCCGTTGTTTGAAACAGTGATTCGAGGAGTATTAGTAGCGGTCGGTAATCCAGTTCCGGTTAATGAGTATAATCCAGTCGATGGACGTGAATATCCACTAGGAACAGAAGTTGGTGTTGCTAAGCAAGTGATTTCGCATGAATAGTACGTTGCGTTTTCTCTCATAGCGATATACACAACGTTATTACCTTGAGAATCAATCAAATATGCACCGATACTAACTAACTGAGACTCGATGTAGTTTGATATATCTGCATACGAATAGTACCCATTCGGAAGCGTGATCGAAACCGATTGATAAGTCGCCGCTGTTGGAACTAATACACTGAACGTGTTGTTGCTGTATAAACTTCCATTAATGTTGAATTGAGAGTTGTAAATCTGCAGGCTCGATAGGGCAATTTCTTGATTTTTGAAATTCACGCTTGATCCAGTAAAGTTGAATCTAAATGTATTGTTCAAGCCATTCGAAACAATTTTATTCCGATTAAAAATGATAGTGCTCGTCATCGTTCTAATATTCGATCTGTAGGTTGCCGAGTAAACTTTGTTTACGGTTATATTCGATAAGAGAAATTAATTAAAAACTCACCTTTAAAATTCTTCCGGATCTGTTGCTTAACAGAGTCTATAAACAACATCTGTCCCTTTTCAGATGTTGCTTGTTTGTAATACCTGTAGATATCATCTTCACTTACTTCAGGTAGATTGAAATCTTTCAAAATTAGCTGTAGATCGCGTTTTGAATTTGCTTTTAGAATAGCGATGTATTCAAATTCAATCTAATCATCTTGTCAGTAGCAAAATAACTATGAGCTATGAAGATTGTTGAAAGTCCTTTGTGTCTTCCTCGAGTAAAGAAATGACTAAACAAATCTCTCTGAAGCTTCTTATCGTTGGAATAATCATCAATAATAACAAGCTGTAAAGCATTTGGAATCTCTTTGATGGCGTCAACACTTGGAGGAGCATCCGGATTATAGAAAGTTACAAAACCTTGTAATTTTTCTTTGATGTAATCGTATAACTCTTGGTCAGGATTGCGTGCTATGACGTGAAGGTGACTATAGACGTGTGGAGACTCTTTAAGTATATGAAAAGCTAGATTTGATTTACCAGAGAAGCTGGGACCTAATACTATTAAACGAAAAAGCTTTTGAATACCAAGCTTTTCATTTTCTCCGAACGATTTCTTCTTAAACTCCTTTGGGAGCATTCCACCAAAATCAGGAATTGAACTCATCTTGCATGACAAATCTATCTGTTATATTATATAAAGGATCGTTTTACAAAATGCTACCACCTAATTATATTCCATCCTTATACAATCCATCAGACTATATCGGCTCATTGGATTACTTGACTATTAGTATTGGCGATTTGCGATATAACAAAAGAAATGGGGTGAATTACACTTCGGATTTGTACATCACTGGAAATATCTATCAAAATGGAACAATGATTGATTTGAGTGTGCTGTCGGGTATTACACCAGGAACAGCTTCCGCTGGGAAATTGATTGCGGTTGACTCTACCAGAGACATCGCGAACATTAATAATCTCTCAGCATCACAATTAACAGGAACTCTTCAAACAGCTGCACAGCCTAACACTACATCACTGGGAACAATTTCATCAACACTCAAAATTAGTGGATCTACCCCTATAACTTGTAATAACTCCCTGTCGAGTGGCCCGTGCTCATTATCTGTTGATATTGTATCTGGAGATCAGACATTTGGCAGTACAACAGCGAATAAGTTTCATTTGAGAACAAATGGGAATAGAAAAATAATGATAGGATCCACTGGTTTCGTAGGCATTAATAACACATCTCCAGCTAAACAATTAGATATTATCGGATCGACAGCATTAACAAACTCATTGTATTAAATCACTGATGGAACAGTTATTTATCAGCAGTGCTTCGATGGAACTCAATGTTGTCTTCAAACGTTTTCAAATCATCCATTGACTTTTGCATCAAATAATGGAACTGTGCAAATGTCAGTATTAACGAATGGAAATGTAGCTGTTAATAACACATTGACAGCTACTAATATATCCGCTTCAACTTTATATGGAACACTTCAAACAGCCGCTCAGCCCAATATTACATCGATTGGAACTTTAGCGACCCTTACGGCTACATCAACTTTTGGAACACTTCAAACAGCTGCTCAGCCAAATATTACATCGATTGGAACGTTAGCGACTCTTACGGCTACATCAATTACTGGGACACTTCAAACAGCAGCACAACCAAATATTACATCGATTGGAACTTTAACATCATTGAATACGGCAGGATTAGTAACCGCTACTTTAACTGCTAATGGGCAATCGTTTAGATCTATAAATGGACTTCAACATGTGCTCTGTTTCATTTTAACAATGGGGATGCTTATTTTGGAACATCTACAGCAAACAATTTAGTCTTTCAAACAAGTAATACAGGAAGAATGACAATTAGCTCAACGGGCGCTGGCTCTGGTATCTCATCATTAAGCGCTACTTCTATTGCAAAAACTTTACAAACAGCAGCTCAACCAAATATTACATCTACAGGAGATTTAACGCTACCTACGTCATTGACAATTACAAATGGCGCTACTCCACTTTCAATCAGTAATACAACCTCAACGAGTACCTTTCGCTTAACCATACAAAATAGTGGTGGTGCTCAAGATATTGGTTCTTTTACAAACCATAGTTTCTTCTTAAATTCAAACAATACAAGACGATTGCAATGTGATAGTGTTAATAATATTGATATTTTAAATCATAATGCAGCTACTGTTGGATTAAAGCTTGGTGGTACATTAATTACATCAAATGCAACAGAGCTTAACTACTTAGATTTAACTATGGGCCTAGGAACAGCAGAAGCTTCAAAAGCATTAGTATTAGATGCAAGTAGAAATTTAACGAATGTTGGTAAAGTTAATTTTACATCATCAGATGCTACCCAACCTACCGGCACTACTAATGCAAGTAATTATGGCTTAAATATGTTATCAACAGTAAATACAAATGGACAGTACAATTCAGCTGCGATTGCATTAAGAAATAGTAATGTAGATGGTATGCCTCATGGTGTAATTTTATCTCAACGTACTGCTGCAGCTGCTGGTGACCTAGTATTTTTTACACAATCTGCTACAAACAATGTATCAGAAACATGTAGAATGTTATCAACTGGAGCATTAGCAGTTAATGCTATAGCTGCTGCTGCAGTAACTGCTTTTGGAAGTGCAAACTATGTTGATGGTTCCTACCAGAAAGTATTAGACCTTCAATCGAATAATGTATCGCCAATTGATTTTTGTATTGAAATTAACTCTGGACCGAATACAACATCTACTAATGCAACTTGGATGGGCAATTTGACTAACAATGATTTGCGATTCGGAGTCAATAACTCAACTAAGATGATTTTAGATACAAATGGTCGATTAGGAATTGGAACTACTTCTCCATCAGCTATGTTAAGCGTATCAGGAACGGTAAGTAATACTTTTAATGTAGGTGGACAATTATATGCACAAGGTAGTAGTACAGCATATACAACATCTCAATTAGGTCCAGTAACAGTAAGTGTTGCAGCTACATTTGGTGGACCAATTCAATGCAGTTCAATCTACTGTACATCTGATCGTCGTTGCAAAGACATTATTAAACAATTAGACCCTGTTTATTGCGATAAATTCTATGATCTAAGTATCTTTGAATATCGATACAAAGGATCAGATGAAACTATCCCAAAGATTGGTTTCATCAGTCAAGAATTGTATGCAGCTGGATACATAAACTTACTATCAATGACACCGAATGAAAACTTGAAGAAAGTGGATGAAGATGACATAGAAGGATATCAGATGAACATTGATTATAGTAAAATTACAGCGATAAACTTCTGCATGATAAAAAAATTACTCAATCAAGTGAAGCAACTTGAGATGGAGCTGAAGCATAATTTTGAGTAAAGCTCAATAGATTTCGGTCTGACGACCGCTCGAACTTGTTCGACGGTCAAAGACCTTTCGAACTGTAGCTACCGGAGGTAGCCGAGCAATCTTCGATTGCGGTTCGTTCGGATGTCAACAAAAAAAATGCTTTTTTTTTGCCGGCTGACGGACACCAATAGCCTGACTGGTCTGAAAACCAGGCGAACTTGTTCGGCGGGCAAAGACCCTTCGAACTTCGTTCGTACGGCGAGGGAGTTCACTCCGCGAGCCAATGGTGGAGGACCGAAGGTCCCCTGGGGCCCTACGGGCGCCCACTCTGGAGCTCGCTCCAATCTACTCATATTCAACCACTTCACCGGTTAAACGATCAATAGACATAGATCGACCGTAAACAACGAGAATTAGACAATTCATTCCTTGACTGCAAGTATTGGTGCCGGAGACAAGGATAGATTGAGGCACATCTGGATTCGTTAATCGAGAGCAGTCTGCAATTAGAACACGCTGACCAACATCCCATTTGTAGGAATCAAATGAACCGTTGCTAATCTCATGCGATAGCGCTCCATTAATAGCTCTGAGCTTCTTGACTTCGTCTTGGAACGATTCAAATGAGTAATCATGCGTTTTGTTGAATACATTTTCATTGCCAACCATTACTTGGAAATTGCGAATGCTTACTCCTGGCTGACAAGTCCATGGAGCACTGTCAAATGGGGATTGGAATTGTTCAATATTCGTTGCGCTTACGAAATGACCACTGCTTGTTTCACTATATGGAATCAGAGCAATGTATTTGATATTCTTTAAGCTTGAAGATAATTGAAAGCTAAACGGAGCGTTTTGCTGAGAGTTTTGTTGACCAGTACCTGCTTTTGATTTGAAATACTGTGCGTAGCAATCGAGGTAATTGACTTTCTTAACAGGTTTAACAACAATTTGACTTTGATTAGCGATATCGTAGAAAGGGATATATAAACGAGTCGTTGTAAATGGGAAGATTTGACCAGAAGTAGAGATCTGTGTAATGTTGTTGGACATAACGCCGAAAGCTACTCGAAGTGAGCCAGCTCCGCCAGTTGTAAGTTTCCCTGCATTTGGATTACCTGGGGCCGCACTTGATACCATTACTGGAAGCGGTGTGCAGCACGTTTATGACTGTCGCGGCGGCAGCATGGTTCTCCGCTTCCTCGCCAATCTCAAAGGCGTTTTCCTCGTCGTTCGCGTCGTGTTCGAGAATAACCAGCGTGCCTTTATCGTACTTTTTGCTTGCTAATAGAGGACTCTGTTCATCCGCCCTAAAGAACGCATGTGATCGTCTGACTGGGCTTAAAGGACTGGAAAGAGGTGACAATGCCGAAATTAATGGCGTCTCATGTTGAACCAGTGCATACTCGATCAGCAACGGCTGAGCAAATCTTGTACGAAGCAGAGCCCAATACGACACCCACGTTATGGTGACAACGAGCAGCGCCACTCCAAAAAGTACACCTACCGTCAACTTAGCATTGTACTTAAGCTGGTCAGAATCTATTTTGTCACTGGTAGCAGCACCCTCCAAGCACCATTTGAGGACAATTCTCACTACGGATATCAGAACGGCACCAAAGCCTTTACCGCCTTCAATGGCTTGAATAAACATGGGGCCGAACACTCCTCCCAGTCCGTAAATAGACGACTGCATAACCGCTGACGAGACAGTCGAACACATAAGCGCAAACAATGTCAGTGGATATCCCACGTCATGGTGCAATGCGATCACGTTGACAAGCAGGAACATTAAAATGAAAAAGGCATATGTGGCCAGAGATCCGTGCATCCTGACACCCAAACGTTGTTGCCGCCCCGCCATGACCATATACAAGCAAACAATCAGAAGCGTAGACATGTTGACGACGGGAAAGACAAATTTCACGCGATCTTCTGGGTATTTGTCGTCAAAGAGAGACAAACACAACGTAATGCAGCTCCACATGGCAACGGAGCTTGCTCCGCTAGAAAAGAAAGCGCAGTACGTGATCCACAATCCCATGCGGTCGTCTAAATTGCCCATTGGAAGCCCAGACATTATGGCCTTAGCCAACATTGGCCCCTGCCTCAAGCTCTTGCGCGGTTTGACTGCTGGTTTTTAAATGGCTCACTTGCAGTGCACGATAGCTAGTCAAGGTGCCTGATTGGCTAGTTTGCAGCAACCGTTACAGCGAAATATCAGAATGGCTCTAAAAGTTGTATTATTGCTAGACGGTCTCTAACCTGTACTTAAAAGACGACGACGAAGAAAAATATGACGAGGATAAGCACGAGGAAAATCTTCAGGATTAAAGACCGATTGCCCTGCACCATCTTAAAGAGCTTGAGCAGTTCATCGTACGCGGCTTCCACGTTGGTCTGACTGTAAAAAATTAACAGTGTAAAGCCACATCAGAAAATTTGCACACACTGCGAACACCTCATAGCCACGTACGCTATATTCATGTCGTCATCGATGCGCGAGATCACCTCTCCTTGCTCAGCAACCATAGTCGCCATTCGTGTGTACATGCCTGTTATCTACATCAAGTTGAATAGACACATGCGCAATCAAAGTCAATAAAGCAGTAAAAAACTTTCACCTAATTTCGCAAATCGACATACCTCCACAATTGTGCTTTCCACTTGCGTTGCATTATCGTACCTTGTCTGGGCATCTTCACGAGGGCGGTACTCTTGCAATTGCGTCCCTGCACCACCCCACTGAGGTGTTGGGCGATGTTGCATAAACGGACTTGCTCCGAGATTAGCGCGACGACGAAGCCCCGCCTGAGGACTCGGCGGACTTAATATCGATGCAGTATCTTTATTAAAGTTCACCAAAACGGAAATTTATAGTCAGACAGCTGTAACCAGCAAAAGCCCATGAGGAGCATTGGTGTTACTTTGCGTACTTGGCGCAGAGGGTGGTGGGGCCTGAACATCACCTCCAGCGGTATATTGTTTAGGCGGCCGATCTTGCAACGGCTGTAAAGGAACTCCATTGTTCGTTGGGAGTACTTGATGACCATTGAGCGTCGTTGTACTTGTGCGCGAAAATAACGGCGCGTTGATATGTACCATGGGATTGCCTCCTCCGTGTGAAAACTTGCTGCGCCTTGAGCTACGCTCGCGAATAGCAGCAGTATGCTGCTGCAAGGCTTGCTACACACGAAACGTCCAATCACTAGCTAGTTAGTATCGTCTTTCCAGCCCACTACACATAAAATATTGCTTACGTGAAAGGCTTGCACGCTTTTTGCGCAGCGCGACTTAAGACACTGACAAACAATTGTAAAATGCGCTTGGTGATGCTGCTGGTGGCGTCCATGTTTTGTATTCACATTTTGCTGAAACATGTGAATGTTTCGCTCGGCAGCACCTAATTCTTTCTTGAGCACATCAGTCAACGTTGCAATCCGTGCGCTGGGGTCGTCCCCGATAATAGACTTCTTGCCCACGAGCTCCTGCAGGTCACGTAAACACAGCTCTTGCTGCCGCAGCTGGTCCGAGATCTGCTGAGCCAGGCGCGCGTCGCGGGAAATCGGACGGTACGTGCGCGCTCGCACTTGGCCTGTCTCGAACAGCACCGTAATGCCGACGAAGTCGCTCGTTCGGTCCATAGTATGGGAGTTTGGTAAAGCAAACTCGTACTTAAGGTGTGGGAGCAGCACAGTTCAGAAAAAGAGTTGGAATCGGAACGCGAGTGCAATGGAAGAAGCGACGTTGCGCGCCAAGATTCAAGCGATGAAGAACTTACTGGAGGCCAAACAACAGAGTGCATTGCCCAAGACGTCAAACCGTCATTTTAAACAGGCTAATTATGGTCGCTATCAGGCTGTTTCTGGACCAGTCAATCGCTCGTGGAATCGATTCTCTGGTCTTAATGCGCCCACTAATCCAAGTTCTGTCGCTGGTGGAAGCATAAATAAGGTTTGGAGGCGCGACAATGCGCCAAGTAGAGAAGTATCGTCTGTGTCGATGAACAAGACGCGAAAGAGGCCGGTGCGTGACTCTCAGAAACTAGAGCGAATGTCATTTGACTTAAGAAGTGCTGTTTTCGACAGGTAAAACTGGCGGCTAATAAAAGAAAGAGCATTCAGTTGCGAGTACTGCGCTTGGAAGACGGTGAGTACGCCAAGGCAAAGGGTGGATTCAGTCTCGTTCGAGCGGGAATGAAGAAGCCGACAGGACCGAACGTACCACAAGCCATTGCCTCTGCAAAGCCTGTACCAGTGTCCAATTCGAAGAGTAGTAAGTTGGACGCTTTGCTAAAACTTTGGTATTGCTTTGATCGCCTTGCTTGCTATTTAAATGTGCATCTATTCAGAATCCGTTCATATTGGTGGCGTGAAGTATTTAGTTGCGAACGGAGGAAAGGTGCTAAAACGTTGCTCTACAGAAGAGCGCAAGGAAAGCAACACATACAGGCAAAGGTTGGTGGGCATCACTTCATCGAACGGGGCTGCTCGTGCTGCGTAAGTATATTTTGAATTGCGTTAGTGCTACTTTATTTTTGAATCATTTGTGCTCTAGCCTCATCCGAGCAAAAGCCACCGTGCAACGTGCTCGAAGCAAACAGTTTCAAACGAAATATGTTTCTCAAATCCGCACAGAGTACTGCTCCTTTTTCCACCGATTCGGCAAGTATCTAGTCTCACTGTGCTGCAGTAGAGTGCTGACATTGTTTAGTATATGTTGTTCCTCGACATGTGCATAATATGCTGAAACAGGCTACTGCAAAAAGAAAGATAAATGCAGATTTATCCACGACAGTCGGCGCGTGAGAATGTGCCGAAAGTTTTTAAAAAATTTATGCAAGGACTCTAAGTGCCTGCTGTCGCATCAGCATGATGAGGTGGGTAGCCCAATCAAATTTGCTGACATGTACTCGTATTGTGGTGCGAGCACGCTCCGGTAGCGAGACTTGTGGTGTTGACTGCCAATTGCGGTGTGTTTTGTTTGTGGCACTACAGAATAAAGTTCCGGACTGCAAAATGTTCTTACGTGGAGCTTGCACTCGAGAAAGTTGTAAATACCGCCACGTAAAAGTGAGTGCCACAGCGGACCTTTGCAAAGCTTTCACGAATGGGTATTGTCCTAAAGGAGGCGCATGTCCTTTACGGCACGAGCTCCCTAAAAAGTCGCCTATTGCATCAGGACAGAACAGTAGCAGCAAGATGGCATCTGCATCAGGTACGTTATCAACTTCATATCCAAAAGCTTTGTCAGCCTTGTCCGGCTCAGCAGTGGCCAATGGGAGCCCAAGGAATCACAATACGGACCTGCTGATTCGGCCGAATATTCAGTTTACCTCTAAGCACAACTCTGGCTTCCCGTCTTTGTTCGATGGCCTCCGTCGAACAGCAAATTGAGCATGGATTTTGTAGACAAACTTTAATTGGTAAATGCTTTATTCAAATATTCCCAAATGATCGTTAATACATTATTCATAATATTTACAAATGTTCGTAAACTTTTTTTCGTGCGAAAATGATGGGCGAAATCGAGCATGTGGCTTTTTTGGCCACATCTAAAGGCGCCACAGGCGTGCGCGAGTTTTTAAAGGTACAACGATAGTTACTTCCTGCTATATGGCGATTGCATAATTTTGCTGATGTTGTGCTGGTAAAGAGCATTGCCAAGTAGCTCCCGACGTTCTGCACAAGCTCAGCACGCCCATTCTTCTGGACGATGAGAAAGGAGAGATGGTAATGAGGACACATTGGCTGCAGAATTCGGGATTCGCCTGGAGCAGCTTAGTTTGCGAGCACAGCGTGAAATATGGAGTGCGTTGGCGAGTGGGGCATCTCTAACGCAGGCGCGGCTGTAGGTCTCGCTCGTGCCTTTCTACAAGTGACAGCAATGCCGCGACGTCGCGAGATTGATGCCGTATGCCTATCGCTAGCAAAATTGGTGCTACAAGAAGATGCAGATAAGAAGGAGAGTGAACAAACGCCGACGGACGCTGCGTTCCGACGTCGAATGCGGCGGTTGATATTAAATCGTGTGGAGTTTCCCACACACGATATGGAAGACGAAGGAGTTAACAAAGTAGTGGCATTTCGTGGTTTGTGGCCTGCAAAGATAGCCTTATCACGATCAAATAAGCGCTCAAGGGTGAGGCTGTCATGGACCAGGTATCTATGCGAGGTTCTGAGCAGGGATCGAGTGAACATCCTCCAAGTTCCATAGAATGTGAAGTGACAACACCAGAACGACCGCTAATATCGAAAGAGGTTTTCTTGATGATGACTACCTGTTGTAAAAATCTAGATTGTTTTATTCACTTCTTCTTTCGTGCTAGATGGAGGATCGTGCGTCTAGCCTGGCCAAGC
This sequence comes from Plasmopara viticola, assembly GCA_001695595.3. Taxonomy (NCBI): domain Eukaryota; phylum Oomycota; class Peronosporomycetes; order Peronosporales; family Peronosporaceae; genus Plasmopara; species Plasmopara viticola. Next base: position 15,533 of record MBPM02000123.1, on the reverse strand, counting down.
AGCTTGCCCAGCTCGTGTATTCTGAAGACACTGCTGCAGTAAATGACATTGCTTCACGTTCCTTTGATTTGTTGGCGGAAGTTGTCAACGACGTCCATACGACATACGCAGCTAACGAGCGCAGCTTTCAGTATCTATGCAAGATGCTTCATGTAGACTCGACCAATGATGAAGCTTTATATCAAATTACTTGGTAAGAATTGCTATAAAGATGGCAATGTTACGAGTCTAATACTGCTCATTTTACTGGCAGTGTCGTTGTTGACTCCAATTGGAGCTCGCGGTACGCAGCTATCTTCCTTGAAACCAGCATCTTACCGAAGATCCGAACAGCCGAATCTGTTATTTCTCGCGTGCTTCTTCAGACTGCATTTTGCTTTGGTTCTCGTTATCCTGGAGTTCTTGTGGAATCACTCCTACTCCCTCTGTTAGTCGGAGGCAAAAATGACGATTCTAACTATGTTGTTGGCCCTCCGCAAGCAGAAGCCATCACGCGAATTTTGCGTAACCCTAATGCAGTTCCAGCAGATCAGCTGGATGGATTTTTGAGTAAAAGTCTGGAAGCATTGATTACCAATGAAAACGCCAATCCTTTGTGTCCGCATTTGCTTTCAAATGAATCAGCACTCTTCGTTTTTCAAAATATTCTCAGTACCAAGTCAACACTCTCCCCATTGACAGTAGAACGATTTATTGGAGCATGCGAGACCGTTTTAGAACGTCCAGGAACTGGGCAAGTCGGGGATCGCTTAAATTTGCCACTGTTATTTTTACGCTAATTTCGAAGTACCCAGAGCACTGTGCTGGTCATGTGGAAACTCTTGAAGCAATTGTCACCCAATCGACGTCTATTATGGTGAAGACGACCCTACGTTGCCTGCAAAAACTAAAGGCGAGCAAGTGATCAATTCTAAGCATGGGTATCGGCATGATGTAATCTCAGTACATGGGCTTGCAAAAATGCATGTACGGAAATTACTGATAACATCTCACGATGTTATGCATTGATAGTACCGGCCTAGCCGATACTGCATCAGCGTTTTCAGTGCATCAGGCAGGTAATCTCTCAGGACTAAACCGCAATCTCCGCCATGCTTGGCAGCCTCCAAAAGTATGTACGCTTCACCGGGTGTATCTCAAGCAAACTTGTCACGTCAAAAACACTGTCATTTACGCGAATCCAGCACGAACGCTGGCTTCGATGCCGCTTCATCTCACAAGATGAAAACTCCCGCTCAATGCTGAAAGAACTCTTTACTGATGATGGTGTGCGTTGCTGCCATGTTACTTGACGCGTAGCTGGCTTTGCAGAGGGCGTGAAGGCAACACTAAGATTATATTCTTTCTCGGCGCAGAAAAAGCAAGCCTTCATAGCGCACACATCATTGCATCCGATGCATGCATCGCATGTTTGGCGATTTCGATTTGACGATTGGATACGTTTGCGATTGGTCTGTGATAAGCAGGCAGCTGTGAAATCATTAGGAATGTCGATTACTGGATCGACCGCGTCATCGATGTCGTCAATTTTAAACAGATTTGCCTCAACAGCCCTACAATCAATTTGTGTGGGGCTGATTGGATCAATCAAACGCTTCATTGGCGCTCGTAAGGACGGCTTCATCACTTGGTTAGTGTTGTGCGGACCAAAATTGTCGTTACGATCGTACTTCGCTTGCTGCTTTGGTTGTGTCCTGCCGGCATCTCTGATTTTACATGATGCCTTGTACAGTCTCTCGACTAATTCGACGCCATGGTTTTTCTGGAATGCTTTTGCACATGCCCCTGGCTCTACTGCTTTCTTGTCATCTCCAACTGAAGTCGATGGCTCGCTAGAGTTAAGGTATTCGAGTCTCATTGATCCATTTGATATGACCGTACCAAATCCATCTCCCGTGCTTCCAGGATTAAGCAACTTTTCCATTGCTTCGTTCGTGTACTGGCTTGTGTCATTGCTAAACGCATGGATCGGCATTTCAATTGTCCTTTCTGAGCAAAACAACACTGATTGAGAATCCGTTTTGTTCTCGATCACATTGTGATAATCATACAGAAAGACTTTAAGCGCGCCAAGCCGCCGTTTTTGCGTGTCGTATAAGTCACCGTCACGAGAATGCGATGGGCGACAGGTACTTGGCGCTGCATAAAAGTCGCGTATGGTTTTGTTCGCAAAATGCTTTAAAACAAATTTTACCAGTGCCACGGATGTTTCGGCCGTACGAACAAGGCGGATATCGACAATCGAGTCCATTAAATACTCATGTTTTTCCAAAAGTTTTCTTGCAAGCATGTCAGTCTGCTTATCGGCTGGTACGTCGTCAGAGTCATTTTTTCGCGGCTCTTGCCAATTGCTTGCTGCAATGTGGTTTAGACGACCACGTGCCATGCGCTGCTCTTTTGCTGCACATTGTAGGTACACTAACAGTTGGTGCAGTGTGAGCAGAACGTCGTAAAAAAGCACATTTATCTTGTTTTGGACTCCTGTTTTCTTCATAAACAAAGTCGAAGGCTGGTCGACGAGAGACTTGACGGTGGGCTACATTCAACTTCTGGATTATCCGCCCAAAATGATGCTCCGATGGCGGACGACTTTGTCATCATGGATGAGCTGTTGGAGGTTACCGAAGCGGCTGGAATGAGATTGACGATGGTGTGCTGGAGTGTCGCGTGTTGAATAAGGTGCTGAATAGTTCTGGCTCGCTGGTCACCAGCTGGGTTGCAACCCGGAGCGGTATTTGGAGTGCGAATGCCTAACAGGCATTGCAGCAGCCTGACGCACCAATAACAGGGAAGAATATCTTGTTGCAAAATGAGCTCGTGCACAGTGTCCAAGAGCTGAGGGATCTATCAAACAAAACGCTTGTTATGCAAAGCTTTAAACGCATAACAAAGACAAACAGGCAAGAGACTAACCATTTCATCGGGAAAGCATGCGTCTGGATGGTGATACAAGCGCACAAGTGCCTGTAGAGTGGTGATTAAATCCAAGCTAGTAGTGTCTCCAAATCGTCGCAGTGCTGTAACTAACATGACAAGATGCTCAAAAACAAGCTTCATGGCCTTATTCACCACATTTGCTAGCCCAAGCCCACTACGCGAAAGCGCTTCGAGTGGAAGATTGGCATTGAGCTCCTCCATGGCCATAGTGATGCTCAAACCTTCATTCATAAACATTTCCGAGTCAATAGAGTGGCGCATGTCGTACAGGGGCTCGATAGCACGCTTGTTCATTTGGCGCTGAACCACCCGCTACGCCTACTGATGTCAGATTTTGCTGTATCATTGCTTCCTTGAGATGCTCGAGGTCCGCTGCGTCGCCTGCGGGAACCACGCACTGCTACCTCGACGTCTTTTTAAATTGCTATCTTCGACGCGTTGGCTTGTTTGCGTGATTCGTCTCAACAAAAATGTTTCCATGAACAAACCGCCACTGCTGCCATCGTCAGTAGCAGTGTCAGCAGTATGTGGATGATAAAATCGGCAATAATTGAGACCTGAGGAGATCAAGACAACATTGTGCTGCCCTGCTTCACGGCACACCAGCAGTAACATAATGATCATCTGATCGCGGTCGTCTACGTCAAGTAATAGCGTTTGCTCCTGCTTAAACTCCAAAACCAGCATTCTTGAATCCCAATCGGGGCGGACGATTGCTAAAAGCGCTCTATACGGCCGTGCAATGACAGTGCGCTTGCAACAATGCATCTCTACAATGCAATCGCCTTGCAAAATTAACTGGATTTTGATACGCCTTCTTGCCACCGTCACTACTATTGTTTTCAGGCGCTACAGCGCTCTTGCCCTCCTTAAGCGTTGCCTTTTTCACGTCGTATCGCACAACTGACGCTCGATCCAATACTTGCGTGCTGTGAAGCCAGAGTTGCAGTGCCGTGAGTTGCGTCGGTGTCGTGGATAACTCCACTCCTGCGTCCGTTGCTGCGGCCACAATTTCATTCAAACACTCGAGTCTCTCAGCGCATAGAAAAAATCGGTCGTGAAAAGCCGTAGACAGCACCATGCCCTCGCAATGCTTCGTCGAGAATGCGGCCATTCGGAGATACAAGAACGGACGATCTGCACTCGACGTCCACAGTCATCCAAAAAAATGATGCTAGAGACTGTTATTTGCAGAAACAGCAGCTTGCTCGACCCATTGGCATACTTTTCAATGCAGCGAAAGTAAAGTGTACGAGCACTCACGAGTCGATAAAGCAATGCATTTCCCTGTGCTTGACGTCGCAGGCGAGCTACAAGTGACAACAAGTGGCCGCGTCCAGCACTAATAAATTTTGATTTGATCGATCGAATGCGTGACTTTTCGAATTTGAATACGAAGCCGTGCTTGGTGGGAGAATTCTCTACGGCTTTAATGTCGGCGATATCCCACTGATTGGTACATTGGAATGTCTCGGGATTGTACGTGCTCAGTGTGGATGCCGTAACCACAAGTATGCGCGGGTACGTGCCCCACCATGAAACTTTGGCCACGATATATTGCGCGATGACCGTGTCGCCACGATTGGGGCCGTCTGAGGGTACAGTAAAATTCTTATGTAAGGACGCTACCATTGGCGTGAAGTGTTACAATCTCGACTCGCGAGGTCGGTCTGTGAAAGACTGAGAAGAAGGCGAAGTGACATTTCTCGCTTCAGCGTTGGCGGGTGTTACGGCAACCATTGGCGTAGCAACGGAAAATTTCAACAAAGCGACAGGATGTCTGAAAGCGGTCGATGCGTTTCTGATTCCAAAAAGCCGATATGCTTGATTATCCACAATACAGTTGCAAAAGCGACAAGTATCGCAAAACCGGCACAAAAATGCTGTAGTGATACCAGTGCGCATTTGGTTATAAAACTTCTGAGCCTTGGTGCTCTTTGGTGTACGTGCAGGACGGTTACTGGTTTATTTTAGTGAGGCGACAAGGAAGTCCAAATGGCCAGCCCAACAAATATTTATGAAAAAGGCAGTAATGAACTAAACGCGGACTATAAAGCTTTCCTGATTTGCTGTTGGTAGCAAAGCGAAAAGCTTTCTGTTAAGAAGTTCAACTTTTGTCCGTAAAGCCGTAAAGAGCAATCTAGCCCTAGATCCCTCACGGGCGTTTTTGTTTTTCTTTGAAAAGACCAATTTGATTCATTTAGCTGCAAGTTAAGAAGTTGAGGTTTGCAGCAAATCTTAAGAAAAATATTTGTTCTTCAGTCACCGTTACCAATAGCCTTTGCATTGCGTCACTCAGCAAAGCACTCCGGTGTTCTTATTAGGCTTAATTAGGAAGCAATTCGCAAATGTACTTTGTGGCATTGAAACGGAAATGTATCACCGTTGTTTCCGACCTTTAAACCGAAGCATCTCCACTTACAGGACCCTTGCAATGGCTTGCTCATTTTGGTACTTTGTAAGGCTTGGTTTACATACGAAGTCGGATCTCAAAAGTCGTATCAGTTTCAAGTTTAGGACAAAAGTATCTGTTGAAGTACTTGACTGGACCAAGACGTTAAACCGACTTAGACATCTGTGTGAGGAGTGCAAGACGGGGGGGGCGTGGGTTCAGTTCCTGCCAAGGTTAAAGTTGAACTTGGCTGATATCTTGACCTGGTGCTCGAAAGCTTTTTTGTAAGAGTCACATCCGTCACGCAACTTTAGCATGTCACATGCAGGTCTAGGAGAATGAACGACTGACTCAATAAGTGGAATACATGGTTTTGTAATCCCGACCCGAACCAGCGGTATACTCTTTGCCTCACTCAAAGTGCGTTAAATAACTTAAATTGATATCCCGTGTGTGTTGAATAAGCTAAATTGATTGACCTCAAGGTGGTGCAATATTTGGCTGCACTAGGGCCTGAGATTAAAAACGTTCTATAGCAATAAAAAAGCTCTGTCGAAGCGTCCTCAACATGTGAGAATAAAGTGTTGTGTCTACTTTATAAGAACGTCTCGCTAATAGCTTTCAAGAGGAAGGCTTCCGAAATATCTGGCTCTGACATTTTTCAAAGAAAAGTGAGCTTATATAATTTGTATATCACATGACTATCTTGTTTATGTTATTTATGGCCCTTAGCAAAGGCAGGACTTTAACTCCTCTAAAACATTGATCTAGACGCTGTCAGAGCTACATGTGTATCTTTCGCTTTGTCATTTGAATTTGTACAGAGAAATAGAGAATAATCAGAATGAGTCAGCCGTAATTGTTCTCTTTGCCATCAACACATATTTGATACATAAAAATGTTTTGGTCTTCTTCATCATACTAGCTCGCTTGAAAGCTAGCACTTTCGAATAGCAGTTTGCTTTCGGATACAAATACCTAAATAAGCTTTCTGGTCCCTATTTCACGGCTTGTAGCGCTGTAATTCGGTTGCAAGCCATACCTTATCAATGGAAGCAATCAAATGCCGTTTGATCGATACCTACGTAGAAATTTGAGCGTAAAATGGGGCTGCAGTTAAAATCATCAAGCAAGTGGTTGTTAAGAGCATAGAATCGCCGTGAATTCTCTTCAGCTTGACTTTGTACCGAGGGCAAAGGTCTGTGAAGAAATAAATCACAACAATAAAGCATCAAACAGCTTGTGATTGCTTTAGATGTTAATTTAAGCGATACAGCTTGATTGATATCAATTGAGCTACAAAGAACAGTACAGCATGATCGATATTGATAGCTTTTAAGCGTTTGTCAGCTTGTGATCGTTATAACGACAACGGAAAATGTACGGCTAGTGGCCAGATATTTGGCCCTTAGGTTATCGAGCGAAAAAACTCACGGCGTGCAAGATTGTCTCTAGCTTCTCAATTTAAATGTAAAGCTGGTATGGCGTGACGTGGTCACGCTTTATCTATGATAACGGCAAAAAGAGATCGAGTAAACGACTGCTCATATCTCCTAGCCTTTATGAAACAGAAGTTACAACATGATGCACTTAACACTAATGTAATAATACTTATTTCAGTGTTGATAACAATGTTTATGAAATATTTCATCATGAATCTAGTTCGTCCCATAGGGTAATAATATATTTTGCTGCACCGGAGTCATCATTGCTTTTATAACACTTATTCAGTAACTGATAGTGGCATTTCTTCTTATAGGCGACATATAGTGTAAGTCTCGTCACATTCTCCGAAATAACATTCGAATTGTATACAACTTAATGATCTGCTTAATAATCTCATAAAGTTTGGCCAACGATAATCTCCCGGCAGCAAAATGTCATCATGCTACGGCTGTCCTTGCCATTGAAAATAATAACAACCGACCCTGTGGCTAAAGGGTTTGTCGCTCGACCAGGCACCTAATTAAGTACCAAAATAAAACAGCCAAAATAGATCACAGAAGTGAAGAAACAATACACGCAAATTTGTGACTGCCTTTCAGACCCGCACCGAAAAAGATCTTGCGATGTGTGAGTGATTTGAATACCCCACAGATTAGAAGATGCTCATCGTGTAATGAGGGATACTAGCCCGGTCCCGGGAGTGGTGACCTGTATGTTACGCTAGAGACAGCTAAGTCACTGGTGATAGCTCCGGTAGCTTTAACCTCTTTGTAGAAGATCGATTGCGAAGACATTGAGATATTTGATCGCGATTTCTCGAAGCCTTTGTCACACGTCATTACTAATTTTTAGTACTTGGTGCTCCATCTATCACAGAGACCCAATCTGCACGTACGAGGCCACAGGACAACGTGTCGTGTAACAAAAATTGCTAATCAATCCGAGTTTGTGGAGTAAAAACAGGCTTAAGCATTAACAAGAGTAAAAGCTGTATGCTTGCACAAGTAGCCAATTAGATGACGAATATAGGATCCTTGTCTAACATAAACATCGTACGTAATGGCTCTGTAGATCCACATCAACAACGTAATAATCTTTAACTCACTTTCATTTATTTTGGAAAGCAGAAGGGTATTGTATAGATTCAAGTGCCTACCAATAACATTTAGTGAGCGATATATACCTGGAAAGTCATTTAAATACTTCCACATAGCGCTAATCATTTGTATTACGCCCCACTCGTTCAGCTCACCAAGCATCATTAGGTTGGATGCCACCGGATGACAAGCCAGTCTTGGCAATGGGAACATGAGGTTAGACCCTCATCAGCCCCTTTGACGAACGCAGTTCTCTCTTCTTTAGTTGGCACTTCGTAGCTTGGTACGTGACTAGCGCCTCACAGGTTTAGCGCATGACACTCTGCTCTGATGGGGTCCAAGCAAGTTGTGGTCAGCGTGCGATTGAGCAAATAATTTGAATCAGCGTCGTAGCAAGCAACCAAGCTAGCGATACAAAGAGTGAACCAGTAAGCAATTTAGTGAGCACGAAGCAGGAAAAGTGCTCGATTGATTAGTCGACATTAGTGCTGAAGCGTAAAAACATTTAGTTAGGTAAAGGTAGAAAGAAAAAAACAAATTGTATTTAAGAAGACCCGCTAGTCTAGCAGAGAAATGATATGTATTCCGTTTTCAATAGCCTCTGTTCAAAATCCTATAGAAATTATACAAGCAAGATATCTGAGTAGTGGCGCTTGAGACGACATATTAGTTGCATCATCATCTAGTACGCCAGCTCTTTGTTATGCCCTAAATGTACCAAGGATAGCGCCATACGCAAATTCAGCGCTACGTGTGTGCTCTTGAGCCGTCAGTTGTGACAGAATCACACAGCAATTTCCAGTGAGCGATGGTCTCCTATCCTTAACCCCAACGTGGGGTTAAATGCATATGAATACTGACTTATTTAAGCTGAATCTGTTTCTGTTTTCTTCCCGCAGCTCTCTATATCCACTATATCTAGACTATGCAATTTAGGCAGACTACTTATACATTTTGATGCCCTTCTGAGTGCCTGAGTATGCAAATTGGTACAAATACCGATAGGACGGCTGTCGTGCTCATGCCCTCAAGATTTTTTTAAGCGGCATTTTAATTAAAAATGCTTGGCATAAAGCCAAGCTTCCACGGGCACCTATGCTTATAGATTTGATGAAAAGGCAGACTCTCGATCAAGTAATTATCTAAACGCTGTCTTGCGAGGGTTTTAAAGAGGCCTCAGACTAATGACGATGTTGCTTAGACGACCTTATTGACCGAGGTGCGCACCGAAAGGTATTAGACTAGGTTCAGTCATTCAATCACCTTCACCAAAACAAGCATAAATTTAAGTGTTTACCTGATCTGTGATGCCCTAAATAATTACAATACGAAAGCAAATACAAAGAGGAAGATGACGACTTTAAAAACACCATTTCTCGGTTTACTTCTCAGGTGAGTGAAGTGGCGAAAACTAACGAAGATTAAGGGGTTATACGACTCGCCCACCACCATGTACCGCCGCGAATTGTCGCATCGAGGAAGATCCACTCATTTACTGGAAAGAGGGTCCGGCGAGAAAGATGAGGATTTATCGGATGAATATTACTTGATGCAGGCTCTGATGACTGACAGAACACTTATCTGCTTCAGGTAATGCGAAAGCTTTCCGAAGACCAATTCTAATTTATCATTGATTGAACCGATATGGCTCTGAAGAAGAGATTGACCCAGCGCGAGCCATACGCATCATGTTTTTAGCACCATGCTAAAATATTACTCGGCGCTATAAGAAGCCTCAAAAGGTAGCTTGCACCTGGAATGAAGTACTCCCTAGAACTGCCTTCACCACGGATTGTTAAAAAAGCTTATTCTATGGCGAGGTGAACCTTCAGGGTAATACGACCAAAACTCCAACCACCTTATATACGCCCATAAGCTTAAAGTGCATTTTTTTGTCTTGGTAGGCTGAAGATGTGTCACGTCCGAGGTGTCACACGTTTGACATAATGCTTGATTAGGCACTGGGAGCATACAGTTTTGATTATATATCGAACTCAACTCTGCGGCCTTAAAGTTGCGCCATTTATCGTGGCTTAGATTGCAACAGTATTTTCGCAGATGCGCTACAACCGGTCCAATGGTCTTCACAAACTCTGCGAGACGGAGAAACCACGCAACTCCACATAAAGCTTCTAGCGCTCGTGAAAAATGTGGTTATCATGCCGTAGCTTTTCTGTTATACCTTCGGATCCCGAGATCCTTGAGGCTACATGCTTTGATAAATAACTGTCAGAGCGATTACCTTGCATTCAAAGTCATATTTTTCATTGCGTCAAAAAATCTTTCTTAGTGAGCTCCGGGCTAGACGGCCGCTTTAAGCGCACAAACGTTTGGGTGCGCGACCTTCAAGCGTATGGTCAATATATGAAAACTATCGACCGCCGCACGAGCATTCAGGCTTACTAGACCGCAAGGTCGGCCGCGGGATTAGCTTTAAAGAATGCAGTGTTTTAAGTATACTGTAGGTATTATATGCGCAACGAGATTGATCTTTGGATCAGCCAAGGGACTGACTACAGCACTGGCATTGAAATCATTTTAGCAGAAGCAGGCAGGCTATGGCCGCTCCTTATGTGCCCACCTGCCCACAATTCTCGCAGCGCCTTTGCGGTCGTAAAGAAGCCCCCATAAGCTCAAATTGCGACATATTACGCTGCCCTGAGGAGCTTACAGCGACAACAGAACGTCCTCGACCACGTAAATCTACAAATTTGCACGTTGGTAGTAGTAAGGGTGCCACTGTGCAAGAGGCTTACACTTTTTTGGTAGATCGATCACTTGTCGTGTTGTCGGACAGCCGCATCACGTGCGCCCTTTGATGCTATTGGTGCTTGAATAGGTTGATCTATCACCAATGCGCAGTCGTCAAGGGAAAGGTTTTAAGCCGGTGCTACCGCTTCCGTTGCTTTCGATCAAAACGTGTGCGTGCAAGAATGACCAAGGTACAGGTAAACAAACCTTGGAAGACTTCCACATCATTACTGGCCGTGTACACTTTGAAGAAAATTATATGCTGCCCCTGATCCTTCCCCATGCCTTCAGAAAGGGCCTGACCGAATTGTATGTCTACGACTGCGCTCATTTGGGCGGTTTGAAGGTTCATGACAGCAAGCTGCCTATAAAAAGCCATTTGTAGGCTTGTGCATTTCGAAGCCATTTGTAGGCTTGTGCATTTCGGCACGCTGTATTAACCGTGAATCAGTCATTTGACGAGATCACAATCTGCTTCTTAAGATGCTTTGTGTGCTTTCCACACGTGATGTTCAAAGTGGAAGGCAGCAACAAATCTGTACTTTTAGTAAAGTTATGCTCCCTTAAGGTATGCCATGGCTCAGTCAAGAAAGCTTCTCGCGCAGCTATAAATTGCTACTGGTATAGCATGACCGTCTGCATTAGCAAAAAGCGTTCGACTGCTGTGTGAGCTTCTTGAATGACTTGCACGACCTTAAATGCCCGCGCTGCTTTGCAAGGATATTTTAACTGATGTGCCTGCGGCAAAGAGGATATTGGCGTCAGGAACCATGCTGTCAAGCGCGTTTACGAGCACTAGCTCCTTGCCGGTTTACGAAGACACCATGAAGTCTACAAAAATCAGCTTCACCAGCTGCATTGCCCAACGGAAGTCTTCCGCTCGTTTCCTGGTCGTATAAATGCTTGCGAACGTAAACGTTTGGCTTGTGGTTGTGACTCCTACAACATGCAAGGGAAAAGCCCAGAGCGGCTGATTAAGTACGTCGAGTCCCACAACCAGACTTTTTCTAGTGCTAGGTCTGCAACTTTGTTGCTTTACTTCTGCCATTTGATTTCACTCTCTCAAAGGGAGGATGAGAAGACATTTAAGAGATGAGATAGTTGCCGCTCGTCATCGAATTAATGTGATACGGCGTACCACGAGCTGCAGATTCCACTCTATCAAACTGGGCAACCACCAGCGTTCTGTCAGCTAACAAATGTCGGTGTTCCGCATTACGAGCCACTAGGAATGACCGTAATGTTGTTGCTGTACATTGCCTAGACAAGATGAACGAGTCCGACGGTACATTTGTATCATCTGTCGATCAGCATAATCAAAAGCACGATTTGAAGAGTACGACAAAATTTGCAAACGTTCATGCTGTGGCTACATTGGTCGACCTTGATGACCCAATGATTTTTTTAAGCTTGCGATGCATTCGCCAAATAGTCAAAGCAAACTGGCAGGGCTCTCGAGCGCGTTTACATTGCTGCACTAGGTTCTTTTCCCAGAACACGACATTCAAGTTAAAAGCTTTATTACTAATGTCCGATCGATGTCCGACTATCCTCGTTTTCCTGAATATAAAGCTCTCATCTTGCGACTAAAAGCTTACCGCTTCACACGCCTCATCCGATACTGATACGAACGCTCTAGTCACACACAGCACCGGGGCTACCATGGTAAACTTGGGGTATCATTGAGACTGGTTATATACTCTTAACTTAGATTTGCTCAATACGCGCTGTGATAGGCCACCGGAGCTTCCATGCTAAACGCTGGCTCGCCCGATTGATATTGTATTAACAGGTATATCAAGGAAGCCGCTAAGCACCACTTCCTTTCCGCTATTACCCCACACACCTAAGCCAAAAGACTGAAATAGGATCGGTCGAAGCCGCGCAAATCCAAACATATAAGATTGCAAATTTCGCTCATAATCAATATGCCTGCTGTCAATCTGTCTTCCTTTATAAAATTTTCGAAGGAGTTTACAAAATACAACATTTGTTCTTGTTTTTTAAGGAATTATATGTACTGGTGCTGCTCAGGATTATTCTAACAACTTCGCCATGTACTGCGGAGACGACGTGGAGGCCGTCGTAGGCGACGTTGGCACGGGGCTGAGTAAGTTTGGGTTGGCAGGGGAAGACACACCGCAGCTGGTTCTTCCCAGCGTAGTGGGATGCCAATCTCCACCTTGCACTTCCAAAGATGCCGTGCTTGGAGACCTGTGGCACCGACACGATTTGGAGGTTGTGCGGCCCATTGAGGCCTGTGCAGTGGCCAACTGGGACGCACTGGAAAAGATCTGGGCCTATTCTTTGATCGCCTACGTGTAAACGCCAAAAGCCATCCGATTATTACGTCTGCAGCCTCGTGCTTCGCCAATGACGCACTACATAACGCGGCGTCGCGGGACGGCGAAAAGTACCTGGAGATGATGTTTGAGACCTTTCAGGTGCCAGCTTTTTACATGGCTAAAGACGCAGTGCTCGACGCATTTGCATTCGGACGGTCGCTGGCCTTGATAGCAGAAATTGGTGCTGGAGCATCCCGTGTCGTGCCTGTGTACGACGGATATGCTCTACAAAGACCGGCGCAGTACTCGCCGGTGGGGTGCAATCACTTATCTGCGTATTTGGAACACTTAATGGCCACAAAGAAGCCGCAACCAGTCACACTGAGACCAAGAGGGACTTTTACAAGAAAGGTCAACTCGCAGACGGGATTACTTGAGACTATACCATTACCCGAAGAGCTCACGACACCACCGGCGATGCCCATGAGTTATTTTAAGTTTTTAAAAGCTAAATTGCTTAGGGATATGCGGGAGGCAATGTGTGTGGTATCAGAGACACCGCTCGAGCCGGATGTCAAAGACTCGTCTAAACAAGTGGCGTCGCCAGATTCCAAGCCATTGGGATACGTAGAATATCAGTACGAACTGCCGGATGGACAAATTATTGTACTGGGAAAAGAGCGGTATGAAGTTCCTGAGTTTTTGCTGCACCCAAAAAACTTTGGCGGCTCTGTGGTCAAGAACGAGCAACACGCTGCAGCGGCGGCAAAGGTCGTTGCGAAAGGACTGCATAGCATGCTGCACGATGCCGTGCAGCTCTGCGACGCTGATTTGCGAAGAGAAATGTTGACCAATATCATTTTGTGCGGAGGAGGTAGTCTCACTTCTGGTATTGTCGAGCGTCTGCACGCAGAAGTCACACGTTTAGTGCCTAGCACTTTTAAAGTGCGTTTTACGACCGTCACGAAGATTGAGCGACAATTTAGTGTCTTTATCGGTGGCTCCATTTTAGCATCTCTAGGCTCCTTTCAGCAAATGTGGGTATCCAAGCGAGAGTATGACGAAGTTGGTGCCCATGCTCTTTGCGTGGATCGATTTTAACAGGTGCTCGGATAAGATAGTGTAATAGAGTCCACGAGACTTTTAAAGAGTCCACGGGATTTTTAAATCATAAACGTAACGCCGGATTGAAGCCGAGATAATTTATAGCTAGAAGTCCGGCATGGGCTATTTGAAGGCTTGCTGACAAGCTTCCGGTCACAGCTCTATTTCGAGAATACCGCTTTGCCTAATGGGTTCTTTAACTTGCTCATTTTCAAACTTGCCAAGTCTCTCCAAGTTTCAGCTTTGTATTGTTTGTGTCAATGGCTCGATCAGGCTACCAGATCACTCAGAATGTTGATAACTTTTTAAAAGACAAGCCCAGCACTCGCCTTCACGCGCCGCCAGGAGGAGGCTCTTCAGTGGGGTCGCTACTCTACGGTGGAGGTGATGGGTCGAGTTCCTTTGCTGGTTATGAGCGCCAGCTGACTTGCCGTAAGATGGAGAGACCTGAGCTTTCAATTATCCTGTAAAGGACAATCGACAAGCAGGCTACAACCAAATTTCCGGCAATCTAAACCAGCCTGCTGGCCAGCAAGCTAAATCTGCAATACGTCCAGGAGCTTCATCGAACCAGTACGCGTGTGGGTCCAATCAAAATTCAGGCAATGTGCTCACTGATCGTCGCATCACACGAATTCATGCTCCTCCTGGTGGTGTGTCTTCGATTCGCTTTGGTTAATAAAATAGCTTAATTTTGTCGTACGTACACTCGCGAGTTTACCTGTGCATCGTGGTTTAGCATCGTATAGCGCAAGAATATAAAAAGACTGAAATAATGAATACAAAGTGATGTTAGCTGCAAAAAACTGAAATAACTAAAAAAAAGATGTTAGCTGCAGTGACCGATCTAACACTTGACATCGCTTTCGATCACTTTTTCATTTTCGCGCCCTCTAGTTGTTCGTATCAATGGTTGGCAAAGCGATAATCGCAATGCCGTTCTTAACCTTTAGCTTTTCCCACCGTCCAAGGCGGTGTTCCTGGCCTACACCTGCAAGTAAATAGCGAGCTTTGGTATCGAAACTCAGCGCATTTACAAATCCATCCAACGGGATCAAAGCCACAGGGGAAAGCAAGCGTTCTTGAAGGTCAGCCTGCCACAAACGAACGTATCCATCACTCGATCCGGATGCAATGAGGTCCGTGTGCGGCATGACAGCCACACTACTAATCCACTTGCCGCCGTGAGCATTTGCAATAACGCAGACGGGCTTTTTACGACCATTGAACCAAAGAGAGAGGGAACCGTCATCTCCACCAGTGACGTAGTACTCGTCGGTAACCATCTTGACACAGTCCATAGAGCCCGAGTTGCCGTAAAAAACCAGCTGAGTTTCTTCAGGAATTTTCCACAATCGCACACTACGATCGCGACCGCAGCTCACAACACGCTCTTTGTTTAAACAGTCTAGTGCGTTCACCTCACTCTGATGACCAAATAATGTCTCGATGTATCCCATCTCGGTAAGATTCCAGTGTTTGATCGAACGATCCAGCGATCCCGAGAACAAAGAGTGCGAC